>APFE031388561.1:125553-153565 GCA_000404065.3 Pinus taeda | reverse complement strand
CCTAACTACTGATCTGCCAAGATTAAACAGTTTGGACAGATTTCTTTCTCTATTCTATAACAAAAATTGAAACATGGCATGATCCAGATTAGGTTGTTGGACCATCCATCAGAATTTTAATAGACATGAAGGCATGTACACACCTTGCCTTCCTTGGAAATATGGGATCTTTGAATCAGCAAAGTAGAGCATATTTGGCATTTGAACTTTCCAATCATGAAATATGAAACGTATTGGTATAGGTATCCAACATCACACAAGTTAACATCATCCAAGTTGTCTATTGATATGGAAATTCGAATTTTCTCAATTTAATCAAGGCAAGATAAATTTGAGAATTTCTCATTACATTTTCCAACACTCCCTCTCGGTAAGAAAGGGATTATCAACCACCCCTATCCTACACCTATGGAACTC
The DNA here is from genome assembly GCA_000404065.3 of Pinus taeda. Classification (NCBI taxonomy): domain Eukaryota; kingdom Viridiplantae; phylum Streptophyta; class Pinopsida; order Pinales; family Pinaceae; genus Pinus; species Pinus taeda. The sequence goes on along the minus strand of APFE031388561.1, from coordinate 153,148 downwards.
GAACTTCCCTCTTGACAAGGCCTTTGTCAAAATGTCAACATATTCTTCCTCTATCAGAATGTACTACAACAACATTATTTGCCTTTGCACAAAATATCGTAAATGGTGATGTCATATATCTATATGCTTGAATCGATCGTGAAAACTAGGATTTCAGAGAGCTTGATGCAACTCTGATTATCACAGTAGATCATAGTTGGATCCATCATATGACCAAACAATCCAACAAGCATCCTTCTCATCTAGACTGCCTCACATGTTGCTTGATTGTTAACCATGTATTTTTCTTCTATCGAGCTGAGTGTTGGACACAGATTGTCATTGATGTCAATATGGCAATATTCAACAGGAGGAGACAAAGCCACCAAGAGGAGCAGACGAAGCCAAGAGGAGTAGACAGAATGGAGCAGATGGATCCATATATGTATAACATATATATATGCCAAAGAAGAGGAGCTATCGGAGGCAAAACCATACATATATGCATTCAACACTATCGACCGCCAAATACTTATGGCGTTTACACTATCAGAGAGGGCATATGCGTAAATATCAGCAACAGTGATAATCGGTGGTTCAGTTATGTGCCATCACCTCGAAACCTCCGATTGCAACTACCGATAGAGATATCGCATTGGACCTGGTCCTTTTCTATATCGCACCTATTGTAATATTGTGTCTGTCGCATCGGGAGTGGTAAAGGCCCTGCCACATTAAAACCTTCGATTTGTGATTAACGATTGCTACGACTGTTGATTTGCGATTGCCAATTGTTGCGACTACCGATAGCGATATCGCATCAGACCTGACCTTGTGCCCCTTTACGATTACTGATAGCGATGAACGTTGTAGACCTAATGCGACATCACAACTTGGTTTAATACTATATCGCATCCATAGGAGGATCGGCCCATCGGCCATCGGCGATGTCATGAGCTCACTATATAAAGAACTCCTGGAAGCCGTGATTGCCGATTGTGACAATGTTGTGGAGGAGCGGACCCGAAGTCATTATAGATGTGGGTGTAATATTTTTCTGAAGTCTGCCCCTTCAGTATTTTCAACTGTTTCGCACATATTTCCTGTGTAATCAAGTTTTTTGGGTTGCGCATGGTTTTTGGGCCAAAAGGCCTATGATAACTATTCTAATGAATTAGAAGGTTGAGCGTCAATTACATGGGGTGTATCAAGGCGATGGAGATTGCGATTGGAGCATAACATGTCCATTAAATGAAACAGTCTCGGTGGATGCCTGTTATCATTGAAAAAATGGGCCTATGTTACAGTTTTAACACACAGTGACCGAAAAGCCAAGAAGTTGAATGGAACGCCAGCACAGAGGAAGCCACGGCGACCAAGGAGGAAAGCTGAAAGATCAAGCGAGTCAGAGGAAACGACAGTGACAGAGGAGGAAGCCAAAGAGGTGGTGGAAAGTGGAAACAAATGGATAGAGGCATGGATATGAATAAAACAGTAAAAATAGAGAATTGGAGTTGTTATTATTGTGGTGAAGAACTAGAGTGTGACGTAGTGGAAGCAGCAGAAGCAGAAGAGGTAGTAGAAGCAGCGAAGGCTGTAGAGGCAACAGAAGCAACAGAGACAGGAGAGTAGGAGTGAGAGAACCTCAGGTGAATAGAGTGCAGCAGCATATCTGTTTATACCAAGGTTTGGTTGGAGCCCAAGAGGTTGGAGCCTCATAATTGAACAGGACTAAAGTCATTGGGGGTAGGTGCTCCTAAGTGCAGAACCACTACAAAACAGATTTGGTGCTTTGGAGGTTGGAGCCTCACTAAAGTCCAAGTTGGAGCTTGGCAGCTATTCACAATCAAATTTATACTTATATTGTATTTATTTCATTGCACTGTCTTGAGTTTTAATAAAAGCATTAATTCCAGCTGTTGATTTCTGTTTTCTGTGTATACATATACATATCTATTATGTTTTTGGCAATCACTAGAACAATTAAAAAAATTAATAAGAAATACTGTTTCAACCCCCCTCTCATTATTTCCAACAATTGGTATTAGAGCAGGCTTCTTCATACTAGCCTAACAGCTTGAAGAAGGATCTGCAACCATGATGAGAAATCACGAAGCATTAGAAATACCTCCTTTGTTCGATGGCACTAACTTTGGTTTCTGGAAGAAAAGAATGACCTACTAATTAATGTCCCTTGGACCTGAAGTCTAGCATTTTGTTCAAAATGAATACCACTCTTCCAATAGACCAAGACGAGAGGAAAGCCTACATCACAAATGTAAAGTCTATGAACTCCATCACTAGTGGAATCACTGATTTTGAGTTTACAAAAATCATGCACTGCACATCTGCCAAAGAAATGTGGGAGAAGCTAGTTAGCTTGTACGATGGAGACTCAAAAGTAAAAAAGGAAAAGCTTCAAACTCACCGAAGACAATTTGAAAGTTTGAGGATGGAAGATCAAGAAGACATTGCAACATACCTCCTTCGAGTAGCTGAAGTGGTAAATTCCCTGAAAGGATTGGACAAAAAAATTTAAGAAAGTACCATTGTTCAAAAGGTATTAAGGTCTCTTCCAGACATATTTGACTCCAAAATAAGCGCTATAGAAGAAGAAAAGGATATATATACCCTCAAAATGGATGAACTCCATGGAATTCTCACTGCCTATGAAATGAGGAAAGGTGGCCCAACCTCCAAAGATGCAGCATTCAAGGCCTCAAAGTCAAAGAAGGGGAAAGAAAGGAATGACTGTAGTGATGAGTCAGATGTGGAATTTGAATTGGCTCAGTTTGTACCAAAGCTGAAGAGAGGATCTAAGCTTCAAGGAAAGTATCCTCTTATCTGTTTTAAATGTGGTAAAATAGGTCATTATGCAGCAAAATGTCCTGATAAACATGACAGTGATGATGAAGGAAATTCTAAAAGAATGGCACATAAATAGAAAGGGTTCAATAAGAAAAACTTCTTCTCCAAGCAAGATGAGTCTGATGAGGATGAGTTTATGGTCATCAAAAAGAAATCAAATGAGGAAAGTGATCATGATGAAAGCCAAGAAGCATTATTCATGGCACTCACAGATGATGATGACTCAGGGCTGGAAGGAAATGTAAATGAACTGTTAATAAGTGCCATTGAAGAAAAATGAGAAACTATGGAACAAAATCATTTCTCTCAAAGTGGAAAACAAGGAAATAAGAAGGAGAGAATATCTCTTGGAAGCAAAGCTTAAAGAAAAATAAGAGACTTGTGAAGGACGTGATGCCAAAATAGTATCTCTCAGAAAGGAGTTGGAGCAAATTAAAAAGGGTTATAAAAGCTCTCAAATACTCGAGACTATTATGAAAAATCAAAAACCTGAACATGACAAGTCTAGAATAGGTTTTAAAGGAGAATCCTCAAGCACTAAGAATAGTGCGAAAAGCTATGCCGCTGCACTTTCCGGCAATCCAAAAGATGAAAAAGTATGTTATCAAGAGTGCATCCCTGATCCCAAGAATAAAGAGAGAATTACTCCAAAGAAGAATGTGGAGTCGAATCATGGACACTACAACAAATACAAACCTGTACTCCACCAAGGGCTCATCGCAAATTCAAAGAACGAGGGAGGAGTAATTCCCATTAAGGAAATTGACTCAAGTCATGGTTGCTTCACCAAGTACAAAACCATCTTTCTTGGACACTGCTTTCACTATAAAAACTTCGGTCATCAAGCCGGACATTGTATGGCTCGCAGAAGTGAAAAGAAAAATACAAAGGACCGAATAATCAACTCATATGCCCCCAAAAGGCAGGGACAAATCAAAACGTTCAATTCATTTGATCCCTTGACCAAATTTGATCTTATTAAGCTCTTTCTGCTACAATAATGGACACTATGAATAAGACTACCCACTCAAAGGAAGAAAGAAGAGTAGCAAGAACTCCAGCATGGACAAATGCGGCCTAGCTCTGTATGCTCAAAATAATGAAAACCAGTGGTTTGTAGATAGTGGGTTCTCCAAACACATGACAGGAGATAGTAGGAAGTTTGTCTCACTGAGCAAAAAGGAAGGGAATGTGTCCTTTCGAAGTGGATCAGGCAGAATTGCGAGAAAAGGAACAGTTACTCTGATCAATGGAAAAGGAAAAGCTCAAGATGCTCTGCTAGTTGACGGACTCAAACATAACCTCCTGAGTGTCAGTAAAATCTGTGATCAAGGACATAAGGTTGTTTTCAACACCAAAGACTGTGAAATAAGGAACTCTGCTTCTAGGAAACTTGTGGCAAAAGGGGTGAGAACATCAGAAAACATTTACATTTTGAACAAGATTCAAGAAAATAAATGCTACTTGAGTCGGACAGATGAGAGTTGGCTATGGCACAAGCGACTTAGACATACAAGCTTCGAAAATCTGATCAATATCAGCAAGATCAAAGCTGTACGAGACATCCCAAGGCTGTTCAAACCAAATCAAGTGGTCCATGTCAACATGGAAAGTAGACCAGAACCAGCCACAAGACAAAGGAGCTTATACATCGAAGCCCTTGGAGATCATCCATGTTGATGTGTGTCGGCCAACTAGAAATCAAGCACTCCAAGGAGAAAGGTACTTTGTGTTATTTGTTGATGATTATACTAGAATGATGTGGATATATTTCATAAAGTATAAATATGAAACTTTTGAGTGTTTTAGGAATCTAAAATCCCTTGTAGAAAATGAAAAAGATTCAAAAATTAAGTGCCTCAGAACAGACAGAGGAGGAGAATTCACATCAAACGAGTTTAGTGAGTTCTGTAACATTCATAGAATTAAAAGAGAATTCTCAGCTGCCAAAACACCTCAGCAAAATGGGGTAGTTGAAAGAAGAAACCGAACAGTCCAAGAAATGGCAAGAACTATGCTATTAGTAGCAAACTTACAACCTAGATTCTGGAGAGAAGCAGTAGGGACAACCGTCTATACACTGAATCAAACTCAATTAAGACGAATTTGTGAAAAAACTCCTTATGAGCTATGGAAAGGAAAACCTGCTTCGGTGAAGTACTTCAAGATCTTTGGAAGCAAGTGCTTCATAAAAAAAAATGATGGTTCACCCGGAAAGTTTGCTTCTCGAGTTGATGAAGGGATATTTCGTGGATACTCTAGACGGAGCAAGGCTTACAAGTGCTACAACTATCGACTGAAGAAAATAGTGGAAAGCACTGATGTAAAGGTTGATGAAGATCTTCCAAAAAAGGAAATTGAAGAACATGAAGATGACTCTCTCATTGAAGAAGAAGAACCTAAGGAAGAAGAAATAGATGAGGAAGAAGAAAAATAAGAAGAGGAAAGAGAACCACCTTATACCCCTTCAAAGATGAAGTATGTCCAAAGATATCATCCAGAAGAATAGATCATTGGTGATAGAGATGAAGGTGTGCAGACCCGAAGAAGGATAACAACCACACCCGAGAGAAAAGTCATTGCCCTCCTATCTATGATAGAACCAGAAACATTTGCAGAAGCAAGTAAGGATCCTCATCGAGTAAAAGCCATGGAAGAAGAAATGTCCCAAATTGAGAAGAACAAGACATGGGAGTTGGTACCTTGTCCAAAGGACAAAAACATAATAGGAACCAAATGGGTGTTCAAAAATAAAATGAATGAGGAAGGACAGGTTATTAGAAACAAGGCAAGACTTGTCTGCAAAGGCTATTTACAAATTGAAGGAATTGACTTTGAAGAGACATTTGCACCGGTGGCCTATATGGAAGCCATCAGGATGTTCTTAGCATTCTATTGCTCAAAAGGATTCAAAATCTATCAAATGGACGTGAAATCAGCATTGCTAAATGGGGAACTCAAAGAGGAAGTCTACATGGAGCAGCCAGAAGGTTTTGATCTAACAACAGGAAAGGACCTAGTCTGTAAGTTGAAAAAGGCTTTATATGGATTGAAACAAGCTCCTAGAGCTTGGTATGCAAGATTGGATCACTACCTACAACAACAAGGCTTCAAAAAGGGAGTGACTGGAAGTAATCTATACATAAAGACAGATCAAGGTAAGTTACTAGTTGCTCTTGTTTATGTCGATGATCTGATTTTTGCTAGTAATAATGATGAAATGAGCCATGAATTTTCTCAAAACATGTCAAAATAGTTTGAGATGTCAATGATAGGAGAGATGTCCCACTTCCTTGGACTTCAAATATCTCAAACCAGAGCAGGATTGTGTATATCTCAAACCAAATATCTAAAAGACATGCTCAAAAAATATGGAATGGAGGACTATGCACCCATGAGCACACCTATGACCACAAACTGCAAACTGAGCAAAGATGATGACTCCCCTCTAGCAGATGCAACTCATTACAGATCAATGATTGGATCCCTTCTATACTTAACATATACAATACTAGACATAATGTAGGCAGTAGGAATGGTGGGAAGATTTCAATCTGCTCCCAAACAATCCCATTTATTAGTTGTAAAAAGAATTCTCAGATATCTGAAGGGAACTTTTGATTTTGGTCTTTGGTACCCAAAGAACTCAACCCTAACTGTAACTGCATACACCAATGCTAATTGGGTTGGAAGTATAGATGATCGGAAAAGTACTAGTGGAAATGCATTCTTCCTAGGAGACTGTTTGGTATCCTAGCTCAGCAAAAAACAATCATCCATATCATTATCCACAGCCAAAGCTGAGTATATTGTTGCAGCAGATTGTTGTACTCAGATACTATGGATGAAGGAAGCTCTAAAAGATCTCGACATATGTACAGATCCACCAATTACCATTTATTTTGACAACACAAGTGCTATCAGTCTCAGCAAAAATCTAGTGATGCACTCAAGAACCAAACACATACCAATCAAGTATCATTTCCTCCATGAGCAAGTAGCTGAACAAAACATCATCCTTGAATATATCAGTACTAAGGAGCAGATAGCTGATATTTTCACAAAACCTCTTCCTCGAGAAGAATTCGAACATCTGGGTCAAAAGATGGGGGTTATTTCTTTATCATCACTCAAGTTCATTTATAAAGATGTAGCAGGACAGGGGGAGAAGTTTGATAGGGGGAGTCCATATGCATTCCTTTGCCATTGATGTCAAAGGGGGAGAGCAAAAGAATATTGCCATCAATAACAAAGGGGGAGATTTTTGGACACAGGTTGTCATTGATGTCAATATGGAAATATTCAAGAGGAGGAGACAGAGCCACCAAGAGGAGCAGATGGAGCCAAGAGGAGTAGACGGAACAGAGCAGATGGAGCCATATACATATATAAGATATATATATGCCAAAGAAGAGGATCTATTGGAGGCAAAACCATACATATATGCATTCAACACTATCGGTGGCTGAAGACTTATGGCATTTACACTATCGAAGCGGGCATACGCGTAAATATCGGTGACAGTCTCAGTGGATGCCTGTTATCATTGAAAAAACAAGCCTATGTTATAGTTTTAACACACAGTGACCAAAAAGCCAAGAAGCTGAATGGAAAGCCAGCACAAAGGAAGCCACAGCGACCAAGGAGGGAAGCTGAAAGATCAAGCGAGTCAGAGGAAACGACAGCAACCAAGGAGGAAGCCAAAGAGGCAGTGGAAAGCGGAAACGAATGGACAAAGGTATGGATATGAATAAAACAGTAAAAAAAGAGAACTGGAGTTGATGTTATTGTGGTGAAGAACCAGAGTGTGAGGTAGTAGAAGCAGCAAAAGCAGAAGAGGCAACAGAATTAGTGGAGGTTGTAGAGGAAACAGAAGCAGCAGAGGCAGGAGAGTAGGAGTGAGAGAACCTCAGGTGAATAGAGTGCAGCAGCATACCTGTTTATACCAAGGTTTGGTTGGAGCCCAAGAGGTTGGAGCCTCAGAATTGAACAGGAGTGAAGTAATTGGGGGTAGGTGCTCCTAAGTGCAGAACCACTGCAAAACAGATTTGTTGCTTTGGAGGTTAGAGCCTCACTAAAGTCCAAGTTGGAGCTTGGCAACTATTCACAATCATATTTATACTTATATTGTATTTATTTCATTGCACTGCCTTGAGTTTTAAAAAAAGCATTAATTCCAGCTGTCGATTTCTGTGTTCTGTATATACATATACATATATATATGTGTGTGTGTGTGTGTGGAAATCACTAGAACAATTAAAAAACTTAATAAGAAATATTGATTCACCCCCCCTCTCAGTATTTCCAACATTGAGTGCCACAAATATTTTCTTCCTGTTGTATCAAGAAACTGTTGCGGACCCAACACTGGAAATTCCACTTGATGTACTCTTTTTGTCTAATGGACTCCCTACTGAATCTGCATCTATGAAGCCACATAACTTCACTCCCTCTATCCATCTGTACCATATTCCAAGATGGGTAGTGCCTCCAAGGTAAACTATAACATGCTTAGTTCCCTACAAAATAATTTGGTTGGCCTAACCATAGCTTGGCTCATCTAGTTTACTACATAGAACATATCGGGTCGTGTGTTCACAAGATACATTAGTGAACCCACCAACTATTTGTAAATATTATCATTCGCTTCCTCACATGAGGTGGCATCCTCTTTCCTCTAGTTGGTCATTAGAGGTGTCTCCATGGGTTTGCAAGTCTCCATGCAGAACCTATGAAGTATCTTGTTGGAATACTTTGTTTGTGAGACAAACAATTCCCTCTCACCTTTCCATACTTCGAATCTAAGGAAGTAGTGCATGAGACCCATGTCCTTTATTTCAAAGTCTCTTGCAAGGTCGTCCTTGCAAGATTTTATCAACTGCTTATCACCAGTTAATATAAAGTCATCAAAATATAAGACAATATTAAACAATTTATCTTTTACCAAGATATGAAAGAGGTTTGCATCTGCTTCACTTTTTTTGAATCCCAAACTAGTGAGATAGCTATCAATCATGGTTAATAGCTGCTCAAAATTGGGCTCAAAAATCAAAGTTTCAGAATATTGATAAAATTAGCATCAGATCAAAGAGCTTGTCATTATGATTCCAATGGTGTGAATCACACTCAAATCCGAACTCATATGCTTAGGTTAGAGCAAGTCAAATTTTAGGTTTCACTTGGACACATGGTAGGATTGGATGATGTGGCAAGGCCCTTTAGCTAATGGGGAGGTGCCAAGTGGCAAGCTACCATTGGCCCTCGCTATCACAAATCACATGTCGCAGGCAGGTCAACGTTAAAAATCAGCCCCATAGCAGCCAAGATGTGATGCAATAAGGCAGGCGGGAAGGCATTAAAGAATCAACCTTGAGCAGGGAAGAGGTGTGATGTCATGGATCACAGATCGCAATCACACTTCACAGAAAAATAGAAATCTCACATATATGCACTGTTGATACTCTTCCGAATTTCTATTTGTGAAAGGATCCAGGACGCGATATGTTTTTCAGTTGCGATTAATACTTATGTCGGGTCCGCCACATCACAATTAAACATCTCCCTTCACATTCAAATACCATAAAGCCTGTTGGTTTCCTCGCTGATTGCGATTTGTGATAAACAGTTGAACGACAAATTAGGGCCCACTGCACGACAAAATTTTCACCCATTTAGCATGTTTTTGCAGCTAATTTGTAGGATCAATGTGGAAATGGGGCAATTTGTGGAGCGAATATTGGGAGAACTAGGATAAGTAATAAATTCTTCTGTTTTCCACCAAATTTGATGCAAAAAGAGGCTATATAGCTATTTTTTAGTATTCTGGACTGATTGGAGTAGGTTTCATAAGTATTTGAGCATTGTAAACAGACATGTTTATATTTTTTAGCATAATAGAGAGACCCAAGTCATTGGAAGATGGACCAAGGAGATGTAGCCCAGGAGGTGTGAATGCCTTTATCATGTTCTTGTTGTAACATGTTTTTGATGATGTTCTATACATGTTTATGCTGCTATTCAGCTTCTTATTTATGTCCAATTTCTCATAAAATTAACATAAAAAAATCTTCATTTCACTTGCAAACAAATTCATGAATCCTTAAGCACAATGAAAGCATTTTATTTATAGTCTGAGGAGCATCTTAGCATTGCAATCTAATATTCTAAATTAGATCAATTTGGTATCAAAGCACTAGGTTTTTTTTTTTTAATAATTATTTAATTGTTTGCAAGTTTATGTCGTGCTTACAAGGTTAAAACTCAAAAGAGGTGAAGGAAAGTTTGTTGGAAGCCCTAAAGTTGGGTCAAGGGGAAGGAGAGCAAGGTTTCCACAATCTCCAACACTAGTTCAGCCAAGGGTTGTAGTTGAGACTCTAGAGATCATGTTTCATGAAGGAGAACCTACAAACATGACAGAAGATGAGAAGACCTTCAGAAAGGCTTTCTTTGATATGACAGAGATGGTGAAGGTCCTCTATGAAGAGAGAAATACCATGTTGCAAGGGGAAAGTTCCAACCCTCCCAAAGGAGAAGGGTCTTTAGGAGGAGGTAATGGAAATGGAGACAAGCCTCCACCCCCTCCACCATCTTCTTCATCTTCTTCTTCACAAGCATATTCACCCTCTTCCACTAACACAACCCTTACTCATACTCATCATCATTATTCAAAAGGAACTAGTAAATCACCTTTTTTAAAACTTCATGTTAAATTCAAGTTGCCCATGTCTAATAGTGAAGTGAATGTAGAGAAGCTTGATAGTTGGATTTGTCGGTTGGAGGTCTATTGGAAGATTCAAAACCTTCAAGAGGATGACATAAAGATTCAGTTAGCTTCCTTGAGAATGGAGGGTGTAGCACTAGTATGGTGGGAATCAAAGACCTAAGAGGAGATTAAAAAATTTCTTGGATTGTTTTCATTTCTACAATCAAAAGACAATTCTACCCTCTAGCTTACATGGAGAACACCATCATGAATTGGTAGAAATTTAGACAACTTAAAGGTCAAAATGTGCAAGATTACACCCAAGAATTCAAAAAAAGGTCTTTGATGTTAGGTGTAGATTTGCAATCACATGACACATTGCTGAAGTACATAGGGGTTTTACATAGTTACCTTAAGCATACTATCTTAATGTTTAATCCCAATAATCTAGATGATGTGTGTGTGCAAGCCACTCATTTTGAGGCAAGACAGGAAAACACTCCAGAAGAAGGTAGTAAAAAGCCATTTAAGAGTAAAGGAAAGGAAAACGCTTTCAAAGGGAAGGAAAAAACAAATACATCTATCAAAAAAGAAGGAGCAAAAGTTATATGCAAACATTGTTCCAGAGAGGGTCACGATGAAGCTCATTGTTGGAAGCTTAATCTTGAAATGAGACCAAAGAAAAAAAACAACAAGGGAAAATAAAAAACAACTGCAACAACTCAACAGGATTTGGGATCTAATTCAAGTTATGAAACTAAAATCACAGCCATGGGGTTAAAATGAAATGAATCCATTGCCAACACTAGTTCTTCAGACTTGCAAAATGAAACTCCAAACAAAAAGAGGATAATAGAACTTTTTCACATAAGGGTGATATCAAAACACAACAAGATTGATGTGTTGTTCAATAACGCCTCTCAAGCCAATCTTATCTCTAAAAACATTGTCAAAAGTTTAAATTTGGAAACCGTTCCACATCATAAACCATATCCACTTGGATGGGTGTGTGAAAATGTGTAATTGCAGGTAACGAGAAAGTGTAAACTAAAATTTTCCACTACTGTAATATTCATAGACGAAGTTTTTAGATATCTATGGCATAGTTTTGGGTAGCCCATACCTTTATGACAAAAAAGCTACCTTCCATAGACATGAAAAAATATCATTTATTCAAAGGTGAAGTAGAATATATTGTGAGAGCTCACATTAAGAAAACAAATCTTTCGTTTGTTAATGCAGGGAAGATGAAAAGGCTAGTGAATTCGAGCAAGAATTTTGCACTTCTCATGATCAAACCTAGGAATGATGTTGATAATGAAGCTTTTAAAGGTTGTGATTCGAGTTTTAAATCTGAATTGATTGACGTAGTTAACCAATATGATGAGATGTTTCAGGAACCAAAGGGATTATCTCCCAAGAGAGGAATCCAACATGAGATACAGCTGCAGCAAGATTGTCCTCTTCATAACATTGGCATGTATAAGATGTTAGTGATGGAAAGCGCAAAAATTAAGAAGAAAATTCAAGAGTTGTTGAACAAAGGGACCATTAGACCATATTCCTCACTGTGGAGCGATAAAAAGGGTCTTTTTAACACCTAATTACCTCACATTAATTGTCAACCGAGGGACGACTTTTTATTTCAAGAGTGTACTCAGTCTGAGGCGGCTATTTACTCAAGAGTAATGTTTAGTAGTATAGCGTTCAGAAAATACAAGGGTAGACGGATGCTAAACTATGACTAAATTACTTCAAAAGGATAAAATCACAGAAGGCAGCTTATCAGTCAAGGGTGCAGAAGCGATAACCCATCCCTCTAGAAACTGATGGAAAGGAAATTAGAGCATGGACCATAGGTCTAGGAGCTAGGCAGTGACTGTTGAGGCTCACTACAGCCTTAGACCTTCTCTCACACCAAAGAAGCAAAGGCAAGTAAATAGAACGACAGAAGGTAAAATGAAACAGCAACAAGGAAATGGAACAGTAGTAAATGGAATAGCAATCTAGAATTAAAGGAATCTGAACATAAAACTTTAATTAATGGAAATGAACAACAGCAAAGTGAAATTAATAGCAATCTTTACTCTGAGAATAAATTGGACAGCACACAGAAATAGAACAGCATTGATTAATGATAGGATATGAAACAATGTTGGAAAGCAAAACAATAACTTAACACACGGCACACCTCAATAGTAATCTGATCTTGGTAATTCAATTGTCAGTCTTAGTTATAAATAATAGACTGTATTTTAGCACGGAGCAGCAACGTTCATAGATTCAACAATCGCAACGAAATATAATTCTAAGATGAATTCAATAATACCAATGGTCAAATGTTACAACACAGACATTCCATAACTAAATCGCAATGGTATCCGGTAAAAACCATTTATACCAGCAATTAAAGAAACAACAATGCGCTGCAAATTCAATATGATATTTCTGTCTCAGAAAACGATATCACTTAGTAGATCAAACGTAACAGAGTTGTGTTGTAAAATAATAAAACAAATCAGATTATCGAATCACGCTGATGAGCAAACTACGCATAAACCAAAGAAGATAATATACAACGGCAAGTGTAAATATATGATACACAACAACAGCAGCGTACTCCACCAGAGGCTGGGCACTTAGCCGCCAGCGGACGCTGCTGGGTTACTTCAGAAGGAAAAGAGTGAACAGCAACGCCCAAATTATGTATTAATCATTAAATGGTGAAATCATTACAATAGTTGAAGCTTTGAGACTTACAGCATAAAACAATCCTTTCTTCCTCCTATCCTATCATGAATCCTTGCTTCTGAATCTCTAATTTAAATCATCAATTCTCCATCATTCGAATCCCCAAATTCATCCTGAAGCCATCCTGAAGCCATTCCCATCTCTGATCTTTGTTTTCATTTAAATAGAGAAAGATCAGAGAGCAGTTACAACATAGATAATTACAACATGATTTATTTTACAAATTTGGGTTGATTCTAACCAGATGATCAACAAGAAAATATATTCCCTTTCATCTCTCAACAAAAGCAAGACGAATTTGGGTTTGCAGCTGAGATTTGGAGGACCGCCGCAACTACCAATCTGAGAAAATTGTGCTCAAAGAACCCTGCGTTTCTCACAGTACAAGCCGAATTTGGGCAAACCGTTTTTATGGAAGTTAATTGGGCCCGTTCTGGACAAAACCCATGTTCCGGATTTTCCATATTCGTCTTCATTTGCTCAGAATCGCAACCGCAAAACTGTCACTCCTTAAACCAGCGAATTTCTGAGTTGGCAGCTTTAAAAATCAAATCTTCAATCTGGAAGTTACCTTGGAGGCTAAAAATGGTGAATAAGGTTATAATCAACTTAATAGAACTATCATTGATAAAATAATTCATAATCATCAATTTATTAGAAATAAAGGAGAATAAATAATATAAGAGCATAAATCATCGTAAAATGGAGTTATATAATAAATTATAATAAATGACATGATGAATATTAGTGGAAATGGGTGGGATAAGTGTTCAAAAGTGATAATAATAATGGCATATTGACGGTCCAACACTCACCATGTGGTTCACCTATTGTCTTGGTGCCAAAGAAGGATGGAACATGGTGTATGTGCATGGACTTCCATGCATTGAACAAAATTATGATAAATAATCGTTACCCATTGCCCAAAATAGATGATTTACTTGATCAACTGAAAGATGAAAAGTATTTTACTAAGTTGGACTTGAGAAGTGGCTACCATCAAATTAGAATAGATAAAGGAGACATTTGGAAGACATCATTCAAAACAAAACATCATTTGTTTGAATGGCTAGTTATGTTGTTTGGTTTATGTAATGCTCCAGCTACATTCATGCATGTGATGAATGATGTATTGAGGCTGTAGGTTTTAGCCTCGTATAGAAATTACGTGCATACGAATTCTAAAACACAGAAAATAAAAAATGTGAGAGCATAACACATAAAACACAAATACACGGATATTTTCCCTTGGATCCCAAAACCGGGACTACCAGATTGATTTTTCATTATGTTCCTTTCAATGATACAATACATATTTATACATGTTGAAGCATCGAATACCATGGACCAAAAAACTATCACGTCCAAAACCATGGACCGAAAACGATCGTGCCCAAAAACATGTGCAAAAATCATGCAGAAAACCATAGGTGGGCCCGCCCAACCTAACATAGTGTCCAAAACAAAATTTTTTCGGGGTGCTGCCCCAGACCCCATCAAGTGGGGTTATGGGTATGCCTCAAACCCCCTGTGACACCCCTCCCCCACTATACAATCAGCGCAACGAAGGGGGGCTCCGCCCCCCCTCTAATCCCCCGGTTAACTATGTGGGCTAGTCATGGAAAGAATATAACACAACCCAACATTCTCCCACTTATTGTTTTCTTTCCACAGGGGGACATAAGAGAGCTTAGTCATTTATCCAGCCCTGTAAGGCCCATTGTTTCTCTACACCAAGAGAACTTCTCAGAGCTCATAGATTTTGTCAATGAATCTGTAGTATTCTTCAAAGTGTCCACCTTTACCAGCAACACCTTTTTGTCTTCTATCATATCCCTCACAAAGTGATACTGAACATCAATGTGCTTTGTCTTTGAATGATATGCAGGTTTCTTTGCCAAGAAAATTGCACTTTGGCTGTCATATTCTATCCTTACAGCTTCCTGTACTAACCCCATACTTGAACACAATCTCTGCAACCAAACTGCTTCCTTGCTTACATGAGTGGCTGCCATGTATTTTGCCATTGTAGTTGATAGTGCCACTACAAATTGTTTCTTACTAATCCAAATGATTGCACCTCCAAATAGGTTAAAAACATACCCACTTGTAGATCTTCTCTTATCCAGATCTCTAGCCCAGTCTGCATCAACAAAGCCATGAATATCCAATACTCTGTCCAATCCTCATCTTCCTTGGTAGCACAAACCATAATTGGTAGTGCCATGCAAATACCTGAAAACCCGCTTCACTCCTGTCTAGTGCTCCTTCCCTAGTTTTGACATAAACCTACTCAATACTCCCACTGCATGTGCAATGTCTGGTCTAGTATAGACCATTGCATATATCAAGCTACCGACTGACTTGCATATGGAACATGAGACATATCCTCTTCCTCTTCTTGTGTCTTGGGACACTGTTCAGCAGATAATTTTACACCTACAGGAATAGGAACCTTCACCGGTTTACTATCCTGCATGTTAAACCTCTGTAGTATTGTCTCAACATACCTCCTCTAGTTTAACCAAACTTCCTCTTTGCCCAATCTCTTTTAATTTCCATGCCCAAAATATAGTTTGCAACACCAAGATCTTTCATGTCGAATTTGGAGGACAATTGGGTCTTCAAATCCTGGATAATTTCTTTGTCATTTCCAACCAACAACATATCATCCACATATAAGACTAGATAAATAACACAGTCACTAATTAATTTAAAATACATAGAGTGATCTACTTTTCTTCTAGTGAAGCCAAGTCCCTGTATAAATGTATCAAATTTCTGATACCACATCCTTGGTGATTGTTTTAACCTATATAGAGACTTATTTAACTTGCATATCAGTTCTTTCTTACCCTTCACCGTAAAGCCTTCAGGTTTCTTCATGTAGATCTCCTCTTCCGGATCCTCGTGAAAAAATGTTGTCTTCACATCCATCTATTCTACCTCAAAATCAAAAGCAATAGTAACAGATAAAAGTAGCCTAATAGAAGTTACCTTGGCAATAGGAGAAAAAATATCACCAAAATCAATTCCCGGCACCTAGAAATAACCTTTTGCTCACAACCGAGCTTTGTATTTCTCCACCTTTCCTTCTGCATTTGTCTTCTTCTTTAACACCCATTTGTTGCCAATGGGTTTCCTTCCAGCCTACAACTCCACCAGATCCCAAGCCTCATTTTTGTGCAAAGATGCCATTTCATCAACCATGGCCTCTTTCAAGAGTTTGCCATCCTCTGAATCTACTGCTTCCTTCACAATTCTGGGATCATCGTCAGTAATAGATAAAGAAACATTTGAACAGAAAGCACATGGACTATACCTTTCTGGCTACCTTCTTTCTCGAATTGATCTTCTCAGACCCGGAGTTTGTGGCTCTTCATCTTTTGATTCCTCCTCTGCTGTAGAGTTTGATTCTTCTTCCTTTAGCTCAAACTCTATCTTCTCAGGTTCCTTTGGTTGGATTTCATGTTTAATAACATCTTTCACCTCTCTAAACACCACATCTCGACTGTACACAACCTCCTTGTTGGGTGGGTTCCAAAAGCTTATAACCTTTTAAACCATCCTTATACCCATAAAGATGCACTTTAAAGATTTATATCCAACTTGGTTCGTTTCTCCTTTGGGAACATGTACATATGATCACATCCAAATTACCCTCAAATGGAAGAGAGGGTTTCTTACCAGTCCATATTCTTGTGGAGTCTTATCCTCCAAGCTGATGAAGGTGATCTATGACACGTACATGTGTCTTCCACCGCCTCTACCATAGATTCCTTCCTAATCCTGACACCCAGTTGGCTGAGCTCATGCTTCTTGCCCTTCCATCATGGTCTTGTTCATTTCTTCTGCAAATCCATTTTTCTGGCAGGTGTATATGGATAGTTCTTCTACCGGCTATTACCACATTCTTACGGAATTCTCAATCCTTAACTGCAAAACTCTCACCGTTAATCTGTCCTCAAACACTTTATCTTCTTCTCTATCTGCGTTTCCCACCAGGAGGCTCTTAAATTCTTTAAACCTGTCAAAGACTTTAGATTTCTTCTTAGGGAAATATATCCATGTATTCCTTGAGAAGTCATCTATAAATGGTACATAGTACACAGACTTACCCAGTGATGGAACCTTCACAGGTCCAAACACATCACTGTGCACATGCTCTAATATCTGTTTCGCCCTCTTATCACCAGAGGGGAAACTCACCCGATTCTGCTTCCCATATACACAATTTTCATAGAAATAAAAATCGAGAGAGCTATTACTCATACCTTATACCATACGTTTACCATGAAGTATTCAAAAGCCCTTCTCTCCAATATGTCAAATCCTTTGATGCCACAACATGGTCTTCTCTCTAGAGACCACTAGATTTTCTGCTCCACTTTCAGGAACCATAGAACTGTTGCACCCATCAACAACAATGCTACCTTGCAGCTTGTACATGGTTCCAGTTCGAACTCCCCACATCAATACCAGTGCTCCCCAAACCATCTTGCAAGTATCCTTCTCGAACACTGTTTTTACACGTGCATCATCCAGCTTTCTTATCGAAATTATATTTTTGGCTAATGCAGGAATATGCTGAACAGCTGGAAGTGTTCTAACCCTTCCACCTTGCAACTTAAACTTTACTTTCATGCGACCAATGATTCTAGCCTTCCTGTCATCCACCAAGAAGACATCACCACCATCTTATTTCTTGTACTCGTAGAACCACTCTCTATGGGGAGTAAGGTGAAAGGATGCACCTTAGTCAATCAACCATGTCTCATGATCTACATGTGTACTTGAAGAAGCAAAGTACAGATCACCACCTTCATCTAAGGTGGTTTTCGCCTTTGTAAAAGGAGCATCATCAAATCCCTTTCCTTTATTAGGAGCTTTAGATTTATAGTCCCTTTTGTAGTGCCCTTCCTTTCCGCATTTCCAGCACACCACCTTTATAAGTTTTCCTAGAGATTTAGATCTCCCTCTAGATTTAGATCTCCCACTCGATGACTTATTTTTTGTTTCTGTTCTGGGACCGTCCTCGTATAGACAAGGCATCACCATTCTGGCTCTCCGTATTTTTCCGTCTCATCTCCTCTGTCAACAAGGATGAAACTATTTCATCAAAATGCAAGGAAGTTGCATTGCTACCTATTGCAATAACCAAATTATCCCACGAATCTGGTAGAGAACACAACAAACTAATGCACTTATCTTCATCTAAAATTTTAATATCAACAGATGCTAACTGACTTACCACAGTATTAAATGCGTTTAGGTGCTCTGTCACCGAGTCTCCATCTTTCATTCTCAAGTTATACAGCTTTTTCCACAGGAACAGTTTATTCACTAGAGACTTATATTGGTATAAATTCCCTAACTTGTCCCACAAAGCCTTCGCCGTAGCTTCCCATGATACATTCAACAATACTGAATCTGAAACACACAATTGTATTGTGCTCTTTGCCTTCCGATCCAACTTCTTCCATTCTTCATCAGTCATTCGTGTTGGTTTAGTACCCGGATCTACCACGATCCACTGATATTTATCCACCAACAGATCCTCCATCTTGAGTTTCCACAACTCAAAACTCTGACCATTGAACTTCTCAATCTCTATATTTCCATTGCTCGCCATCTTCTTTCACCACCAGAATCGATCTCGCAGTCCCACTGAACAAGGTCTACCACAGGCCCGAGCAAAACCCCTCAGCAACAAAGGCGTCCCCTTGAAGCCAAAACAGCTTTGATACCAAATGTAGGTTTTAACCCTGTACAGAAATTACCTACATACAAATTCTAAAAAACAGAAAATAAACAATGCGAGAGCATAACATGTAAAACAATATACATAGAGATTTTCTCCTCGATCCCAAAACCAAGACTACCAGCTTGATTTTTCACTATGTTCCTTTCAATGTTACAATACATATTTATACATGTTGAAGCATCCAATACCATGGACACAATCAGTGCAACGAAGGGGGGCTCCGCCCCTACTCTAAGCCCCCGGTTAACTATGTGGGCTAGTCGTGGAAAGAATATAACACAACCCAACAAAGGCCATTTCTTGATGAGTTTGTCATAGTATACTTAGATGACATCTTAATTTTTAGTAGATCTCATAATGAAACTGTCATAAATGTATTAAAATTACTTGATGTCTTGAACAAATAATAGTTATATCTTAAGATGTCAATGTGTGATTTCAGAAAAACTTCTTTAGTTTACTTGGGTCATATTGTTGGAGGAGGTGAGTTGAAAATAGATCTCTCCAAGGTTGACGTCATTGTCAATTGGCCAAGGCCCAAGATAGTTACAGAGGTAAGAAGTTTTTTTGGAGAAACTCAATATTAGAGGAAATTCATTGGTAATTTCTCTCTTATAACACCTCCTTTGCATGCATTGACAAGCATGAAAAAGGTTTTTTAGTGGGGAGGCAAACAACAAAAGGCCTTTTATGCATTGAAGGAAAAGATCGGTACAACTCCAATACTTGCACTTCCAGACTTGAGACAGTCATTTGAGATTCAAACTAATGCTAGTGAGTATGCTATGGGTGCACTATGGGTGCAATCCTCACTTAACATGGTAAGGCTATCTGTTTTCATTCATAACATTTTAATAGTGCAGTGATTAACTATCCTACATATGACAAGGAATTCTATGCATTGGTGCAAAGTGTGAAAAAATGGAAACACTACTTGATGGGTAAGGAAACAGTGATTCACACTGATCATCAACTATTGCAATACTTGCAATCACAATCAAAATTGCAGCAATCAAGGCACTTCTAATGGATGGGTTTTCTTCAACAATTCCACTTGGTAATCAGGTATAAGAAAGTTATCTATAATAAAGTTTCTAATATGATTTCTAGGCCTATTGTTAGTGCAACTACTTTACTCAAGCATATTTTTGTTTTACATGAAATTTATATTTAGCAATATGCATTAGATAATGACTTTCAAGATGTTTATGTAAGCTTGAATCAAGGTAACCAAGTAGAGGAATTGGATTATCATTTGCATGATAACTTGTTGTACCATATTGGCAAGATTTATATTTCATAGGGAGAAAGAGTTAACATCATAAGAGAGGCACATACTTCTCTTATTGCTGGTCATTTCAGTGTAGGTAAGATGATGGCACATCTACAGAGGTATTGTTATTGGCCTCATATGCTTGAAAGTCTCTCTCATTTTAGTAAAGGATGTTCATTATGTGCAATCAGTAAGCCTAGTAATAGGAAGTTAGGATTGTACACACCACTTCCAGTTCCATCATGACCATGGGAGAGTGTTTCTATGGATTTTGTAGGAGGTCTTACATTGTCAAAAATAGGTCATGATTATTTGTATTTAGTTATGGATATGTTCAGAAAAATGTGTATTTTGATGCCATGTAAAAAGCAAGTTACAACTGAACAAACTACTCAGTTATTCTTTCAGAATGTTTGGGTGCATTT
Source organism: Pinus taeda (assembly GCA_000404065.3). Taxonomy (NCBI): domain Eukaryota; kingdom Viridiplantae; phylum Streptophyta; class Pinopsida; order Pinales; family Pinaceae; genus Pinus; species Pinus taeda. The sequence continues at coordinate 132,386 of APFE031388561.1, read as the reverse complement.
TGGATTATCCACATCCATTGTTAGTGGTTGAGATTCTCACTTTGTTGGGAATTTTTGGTCAAGCTTGTGGGGATTCATGGACACCAAATTGAAAAATAATACAACCTTTCATCCACAAATAGATGGTCAAATAGAAGTGGTGAATAGAATAGTCATACATTTTCTTCATTGGTATTGCACCAAGCATCCTAAATTGTGGGATGGACATTTTCACTATATTCATCATGCTTACAAATGAGCCAAGCACTCTTCCACTCAAACTTGACCATTTGAGGCATGCATGGGATACTTGCCTAAGTATCCTTTGTATTTTATTTTTGGCAAAGATGTTGTTATTGAAGTTCATAGCGGCATAGATAAACCAAGAAAGTTCATTGAACAAATCCAATTATTGCACCAAAAGGTTCAAGAACAACTTGAGAAAAGCTAAGGCAAGTACAAAGCAAGGCATGACAAGCATCATCAAGATCACAAGTTCCACGTTGGTGACAAAGTTTGGTTTCACATTAACAAAGAGAGGCTCCAAGAAGAAGGTAAAAAGCTAAAACCAATTAGATATGGTCCATTCAGAATTTTGGAAAAGATTGTTAACAATACCTTTAGGTTGGATTTTCCTTCATATATGCAAATTTATGTTGTTGTTAATGTTGAGAATTTAAGGTTGTGTGAGCCTCCTTTGATTGAAGATCAAGGAGAGAATACTCAAATTCCATCCATTGAAGACTTTTCTCTAGAATTCCTTGATGAGCTTCAACAAGACATTATACTTAACAAAAGAACAAGGACATCAAAGAGGGGAAGTATCTATTATCTTCGAGTGGGCTCAAGGGTACAAATCCTTTAAAATACAAATGGATAGAGCTTGGAAAGGTGAGGGAACTGTACCCTCACCTACTTGACAATTGAGAGTGATAATTTTGGGGTCCAAAAGGCTTCTAGTGGGGAGGAGTGATTAGGTGCTCAAAATTAGGCTCAAAAATCAAAGTGTTAGAATCTTGATAAACTTAGCTTCAGATCAAAGAGATCATCATTATGATTCCAACGGTGTGAATGACACTCAAATCCAAACTCATATGCAGAAGTTAGAGAAATTAAAAGTTCACGTTTGACTTGGACACATGGCAGGCTTGGATGATGTGGCAAGGCCCTTCAACGAATGGGGAGGCGCCAAGTGGCAGGCCACCATTGGCCCCCTTATATCACAAATCACATGTCGCAGGTGGGCTGGTGTTAAAATTTGGCCCTTGAACAACCAAGGTGTAATGCAATAAGGCAGGTGGGAAGGCATTAACGAATCAGCCCCGAGCACGGAAGGGTCACAATGCGGTGGATCAAAGAACGCAATTGTACTTTGCAGAAAAATAGTAGTGTCGCATATATGGACTGCTGATACTCTGCCAAATTGTGATTTGCAAAAGGATCCCAGATGCGATATATTTTTCGGTTGTAGTTAATACTTCTTTCGGGTCCACCACATCGCAATCACACATTGCCCATTGCATTCACAGACTATAAATCCCACCGGTTTCCTTGCCGATTGCAATTTGGGATAAAAATTCAACCAACAGATTATGCCCTGCCGTGCTGTGAAATTTTGGCCCAGTTAGTGCATTTTTGGGGCTAATTTCTAGGATGAGGCCAGAAATGGGGCAATTTGTGGAGCAAATATTGGGAGAACTAGGAGAAGTCATAACTTCTTTAGTTTTCCACCAAATTGGATGAAAAAAGAGGCTTGACAGCCATTTTTGAGTGTTCTGGACTGATTGAAGTAGGTTTCAAAAACATTTGAGCATTGTAAATACATAGTTTTACATTTTTTTTATCATAATAGAGAGGCCAAAGCCATTAGAAGCTAGACCAAGGAGACGTAGCCCAAGAGGGGTGAACTCGTTTATCATGTGCTTGTTGTAATGTGCTTTTGATGGTGTTCTATACATGTTTATGCTATTGTTCATTTTCTTATTTCTGTTAAATTTCTCATAAAACTAACATAAAAAATCTTCATTTCATTTGCAAAAAAAATCATGAATCCTTAAGCACAATGAAAAAATTCTGTTTATAATTTGAAGAGGATATTAACACTGCAATATAATATTCTAAATCAGATCAATGGTGTACCAAGCATGAGGTGATCTCTTGAGATCATACAATGCTTGCTTAATTCTGCACATATGACTCTCCAGATCAAAAGCCTCAAAGCCTTCTGGTTTCTCGATGTACAACTCCACCTCAGTAGATCCATTGAGGAATGTTGTTTTTACATCCATCTGGTGGTTCTACCATCCCATCTGTGCAACCAGAGAAAGAATTGATCTAATGGATGAGTACCTTGCTATAGGAGAAAATGTCTCCTCATAGTTAATCATCTCAACATGAGATTACCCCTTGGCCACAAATATGGCCTTGTAATTTTCTATGCTTCTGTATGCTACATGCTTTACCTTGGAGATCCATCTCGAACCCACAAATGATTTGTCTCCTGGTCTTGGGAGTACTTCCCAAACACTATTCTTTATGATGGATTTGTATTCCTCCACCATTGCATCACCCATACAAGCTTCTCTACTGCTTCCACGAAATAGAATGGCTCAGTCTCTACAAGCTCGGTCATTAGAACCATGTAGCCAGTGTACTAATCTACTGACCTTATCTGCCTACGCTAATTTGAAGGAAAACCCATATTCTCCTTTGCATCTTGCACAAGGCTCTCATCTTCCTTGGTCCTTTTTCTGCCTTTTCTAGATGGTTCTTCTTGAGTTGTTGTTTCCACTCTCTTATCCTCAACTTGTGGATTCTCCACAACTTCTTGAGGCTCCTCCTTTGGTGCTAAAATATACTCTTCTAGTGGGATCTAAAGCTCCCTCTCAAGAGATCTCTACATGGATTTATATTCATAAATTACATCCCTTAACATAACTGTCATTTCGATGGATGGAAAGTACACAGTTGTGGTTAGCTTCTATGTAACCCATAAATACCCCCAATTCTACTATTAGATCTAGCTTCTTCCTTAATTCTTTGGAGACGTTGTAGTAAACAAAGGCTCCAAAATCTTAAAGTGCAACACATTTGACTTTCTTCCCAAGAAAGCCTCCTCCGATGTAATCATGCCCAGAATCCAATGAGGACTCCAGTTCTACAAATAGACTGTTGTGTTGCATGCCTCGACCCACAAATGCAGAGGTAGGACTTGATCATGCAACATCACCCTCGCTTATCCCACAATGCTACAATTATTTCTCTCAGCCACCTAATTTTGTTGTGGGTTGTGGGGTGTTGTCAACTCTCGTCAAATTCCTTCTTTTGCACATAAATTTTTAAATTCATTTGACATGTACTCACCTCCATTATCACTCATGAGAGCCTTCATCTTCTTGCCCATTTCATTCTCAACTAGTACCTTGAATTCTACGAACTTGGAGAATGTCTCATCCTTCTTCTGCATGAAGAAGATCCAGCACTTCCGTGAGAATTCATTAATAAAAATGACAAAATATTTTTTCCTCAAAGTGGAGGCTAACAAGAAACATCCACAGACATCAGAGTGGATCCTTTCATGTACTGCATGTGCCTTGTTGTCCCGATCATGGAATGTGGATTTTTTTACCTTCCCAAGCTACATCCTTTTCATACATCCTGCTGCTCAAGTGTTGCTTTGGGAAGCCTGTGGTTATCTACTACATGATCTTAAGCACCATAATGAAAATGGCCAAGTCCTCTATGCCAAAGTTTACTAACATCATGGCTTTTCACCTTCTCTACCTTTGTGCTCAATACAACACAATCCTCCACATCTAGTTTATACAAGTTATTCACACAAACTCCGACCTGGTTCACCTTTCCCGTCGCTATGTGTCTCAGGAATGGATTTCCTTTGCTGAAGATCACATCACAACCACAGTCTTCCAAAATTGCAACAGAGACAAGATTTTTCTTTAGCCTCGAAATGAACATGACATCCTTGAGCATGAGGGGGGAGCCTGACTCCCTCTGAAAGGTGATTGTACCAATCCTGGTCGTGCTATACCTTTTGTCATGCCCCATCTCTATGTGCATCTACATATCTTTTTCTTCCAGGTCATTGAAAATGTCTCTATTCCCCATCATGTGGAATGATGCACCTGAGTCCAAGTACCACATGCTCCCCATCACTATGTTGGGCATGCATGAAATGAGGGTAAATTCAAGCTCGAGTTGTGAAGGCAAAGCTTCACCTGTTGCTCCTCGTGAAGTCTTATTGCTTGCCTTCTTTTGTGGACACTTCGTGGCATAGTGCCCAAATTCATGACAATAGAAGAATTTAATTTTTACAAATATTTCTTCTTCTTTCCTCCTTGACTACATTCTAGTTTGGATTGGGATTTCTTCCCTTTTCCCTTCTTTGTCTTTCCAACCAATACAAAGTTTTCTTCATCCTCGCCCTTGGATGAAGTCCCATCTTTGGTATTTTGCCTTATTTCCTCCTATACAAAATAAAACCATAATCCCTCCCAATTTTGTATCTTTTCCCTCTCGTTCATCGAATGTTAATAACTATGCTATCTCTTGGGAAGGCGAAGAAGGGCTAGGCTTACCAAGTCTTCTTCACGGACATTAACATTGACCCCACTAAGTTCATCACGACACTGTGTAAACTTGCTCAAATATTGTAGAATTGTGTCATTCTTCTACATCTTGATACTTTGAAGCTTATCCTTGAGTGCCAAATTCCTTTGGTCACTACTATTCTTGAAAAATTTTGTTATTGTTTTCCACATCATGAAAAAAAATTCTTTTTGATGTAGATTCGAGACAATATGATCCCTTACTGCCTCCAAGATTATTCTCCTCGCCTTGGCTACATATTTCTTCCACTAAGAAAGGTTCTAGGCATCAAATGCTTAAGGCTTTGCAACATATTTCTTGATGTATTCTAGCAATCCGTTGTCATCCAATACTGCCTCCATGCGATCCTTCCATGCAAAAAAATTAGAGGTGCCTTCCAAGGCATACTCTATCTTTATTCCATTGAAAGCCATCTTCTCAACTCTGAAGAAATCATGCTGCACCGATCTTCAAATTCGAACCTCTGAGAAACAACTTCGAATTTCGTTCTCTAATGTGAATCCAGCATTGATGCCATGTAGAAATTATGATGTAGATTTTCAACTACTCATGAAGTTTTAATCAAAATCACAAGACACAAATCTACTCTACTGCTTTGTGAACATTAATTCACAATTTAGAATAAAAATCTCAGACATGCAAGAAAAAATACCACACACGCAATAAGTATTTTTATATGGGGAAAGAAATCTACTAAAACCCCCAATTCCTTCTTGCATTAATAAAATTAATAGAGATGTATTACAAATGGTTTTCTCAAATGAACTCACCCTACAAGTGCACAACCTATCTCTTTGCTCACTTAAGGCCTACCCAAAATTCGTCAAATGTTTCCTCGGCTTGAGCTCTTATTTCCTTACGTTGTTCCTTGAGGAATTAGCCCCTATTATTTAGGAAATTCCTCCAATTGAATTGCACAATTCCTTAGGTTAATCATCTGACTGCATGAAATAACTGTACACTCAAGACTAGTCTACAATTGATGTTGCACCGCTCTGGAATCTCCACCTCAACTCGGTAACTCGAATTTTCTACATGCACTAGCTATTTTGGGTCGATTGACCAGTTAACGAAATGATCACTGAGTTTGACTAAAGTCCCACTGCTTAACTTGACTTCCCATTAGTTGCCCCGAAAGTTGGAACTAGTTTAACTGAAAACAACCTTAGATAACTGACCTTGACTGCTACAAATTAGCAATCACACATGCATAACTTAATTCTAACTCCTCCAACTCGAATTTACTGAGTAAAATAGGTGACACAAGCCATGTCACACAAGTTAACATCATCCAAATTCTCTACTGATATGGAAATTGAAATTTTCTCAATTTAATCAAGGCAAAATCAAATTGAGAATTTCTTACTGAATTTTTCAACATGCTACTATAATTAATGCACAATAAATTCTCTAGTCCAGGGTTCTTCCACATAGCCAATGACGAGCCTACAAATTAGGTGGCAAAAAAAACCAAACACATACTTTCCTTCATATTGCGCACATATTCACTAAAACTCTAGCCATAAAGCTCTAATCTCTCTCCATCTCACTTGTCATATTTTCCATCTCATGATAGTCGAAATAATTCTGGCTTATTTTGAGCATTTTTATATATGTGATTACTGAGGAAAATCATCTTCATAGACCTAAATTAAAATTATCAACACCTAAACTTTACAAATTTGAAACTCACCTACCTTCTTATTGATATTCATTTGTGTGAGTGAATGTAACTATTTTTTCTTATTTTATAGTTTTCTCCTTATAAACTCAATTTTTAATTTTTAGTATTTTTAAAGTTAAATATCCAATTAATTTATTTGCAAAATAGTGCAAACTTTAAACAGCGAGAATCCAAAGTGCTTGGTGTGAAAGGGATTGTTTAAAAAGTTCACGTGTATTCTATTAATTCATTAGAATGCACATAATGTCATATGCAAAAAATGCAAATTCAAATATGATTTATTTTATATTTTTTCCATATAGAGTATCTAAATTTTCTTTAACTTTAATATCTAATTTATTGAAAAAAAATCACTAAACCAAAATATGTTTTATGGAGTTATTTTTAGTGCGATTTTTTGGACTTTCTCGTGCCGGAATCCGGCGGAAAAATTTGAGGTGAAATCTTGATTTGTGTTATTTAAACTGATTTTTTGGTTGTATATATGGATTCAACACCCTGAAAAACCCCTAGGGCACTTCGATTGTGCAAGGGTTACCCATCA
>APFE031388561.1:101955-115607 GCA_000404065.3 Pinus taeda | reverse complement strand
ATGATTTTTCCACAAAAAGATTCGCCAATTTCCAATTTTTATAAAAGGTGATTCGCCCAAATTTTAGAATATAAAATTTTTTTACCTTTAAAATCGCCAACATTATATAGAGACTATATATAAAATCATTATAAATTTGAATAGTTTTACAATTATATCAATAAACATTTTATAGTTTGCATATTAGGGATTAATGAGATTCGCCATTGTTTCTAAACTTCAAGAAAAATTTCCATCCTTAAAATTTTCCTTGCTCTAGTGTTATGCTAAACTTCAAGATGTGCAGGAGTGAAAACAATCAAAAGAAACACTTGCGATAGTAAGTATAAGTGAAAAAGCCACTTGCAAAAGGTAAGGAAAGTGGAAGAGACACATGCAAAAACTAAAGAAAGAAAAAATGGCACTTGCAAAAGTGAGAGAGAAAAATTGATAGTCATGAAATTGAAAGTGAAACTTATGAAAGAAAAAGCACACAAAAGTGGTAGTTGAGAAAAACCATTGGGATGATGATACACTTCCATCTAAGAGTGAGAGAGACTATCAACTAGAAGTACATACTAACTATCCACATGGATTGTATAGTTATTTTTCCTGCCAATTGCGCAAGCATTTTCATCAGGGGTTGTGCAATGTCTAGGAGTTATCCAGTGCCTACCACTAAATACTATGTAATCATTGTTACCAATAACTACATAGGCAATGTCTTCCAATATTGCGCAATGATTATCTTCAAAGGATAAACATGGATCATCGAGCTTAATAGAATAAGGTGCGCTTATGAGTGCCTAAAAAAGCTAAGCATGTGTATGAAAGTGGCTTCAATAGTTATAATCTCAGAAGAACAACCCTTAGCAAAAATTAATCGACCGTGAAGTGACTATGATCAAATTGGAACTACAGATCATGAGATCACAAGGAGGCTCCAAAATTCATGTGTAGGGGAAATGTTGGAGGGTGTTTTTCACAACAACAATATGTCCATATAAAGGAACAACTATCCATCAGAATGCATGGGTCACTGGTCGTTATAACTATTGGTCTACTAGGATGTAACTTCACATACATGGTTCATTTAGCTATCATTATCTTCATCCCTATACCCGTAACTCCCCTACCATCAACATCATCTAGGGTTTTCTCATATTAGTTGTAACCATGCTCAATGTTTTATCAGTTTACCCTAAACCATGATCATGGTTTTTTTGTTTGACCCTCAACCATGCTGTAGGGATCTGTGTCCACTTCCATCTCATAAGTGGTTTATATCTTAGCATAAACCTGCACTACAAAGTGATTCCATTGTTAACATTAAATTCATGGCAGTACACATGTCGTATTATGCTTACATCATAACTTACTTAGGTACATACTATTAAAAACTTTTTAAGGACCAATGCAAAATGCCATACACTAGCTACAACACATGTGACTCAAGAAACAATATTCTAATGAGTTTGTTATTATTTTTTATGCAACCATCTCACAAGACAAAAGAATATATAGATCGGGGGCTTAAAAGTAATCCTCTTTGAGGATGAAACCTCCTTTACATTACATAAATGAATAATTTTTGGATGATACAAATGACAAGACCTCCTTGGTATATATAGGAGTCTAAGGGATCACAATATAATCAATGCCTACATAAAAATAATAATGTAAGGGAACAACAATAATAATAGTGTGCTTCTATGGGGCACAATAATAACAGTATGGGGGATACATGGGAAAAACAATAAAAATAGGGGGTTACACTAATAATAACAATAAGGGAGATACACCAGTATTATAGGGACCTAACATGCCCCTCTCCTTCAAAAAATTGTTGTCCTCAATGCTCGAGTAGTTCCAGTTTCTTTCGTATAAAATTCTCGTTCTCCCATGTGGAATCTTCAGTGGGTAATTTCTTCCATTTAATGATATACTTTGAAATTAATCGATTCCATAGATGTTAGTTTCTTGTTTCTGTGACTACTTCCACCTCAACTTTGGTTTTTCCTTCTTCGTCAAGTTTTGGTAACATTGTTTGATATAGGGGCTTGTCACCAATAACCTTCTTTAAGCATGAAACATGGAAAACCAAGAGTACTTGAGAAGATGCATGCAACTCCAATTTGTATGTCATAGTACGAATCGTTTGCAACACCTTGTAAGGACCATAACACTTGGGTGATAATTTATTATCCTTCTTCTCTTGCTTGAGGGACATTTGTTTATATTGTTGTAGCCATAAAAATACCCAATCACCTATGTCAAAACTTATTTCACTATGATGTTGATATTCCTATTGTTTCATTTGATTATATGCTAGAGTGAGGTTGTCCTTTAAGAGTTGGAACTTGTTGTTGATGCTCGATGCGATCTTCCACTTCTTTAACCTTAGAATTTTATCTTAAAGATGATGTGATGGAACACAAATGATATCCATAAAGTGCCATAAATGGGGTAATTTTTGCTGCAGTATGGAAGGAAGTATTATACCACCATTTAGCTAGAGGTAACCACTTGACCCATTGTGTTTGTTTATCAAATACAAAACAATGAAGATATCCTTCCAAACATTTGTTCACTATCTCAGTTTTCCCATCAGATTGAGGATGATAAGATGACCTATGAGATAATTGAGTACCAATACAAGAAAATAATTCCATCAAAAAACTTCCAGTGAAAATGGGATCTTTGTCACTTACAATAATATTTGGGTTTCCATATAGCTTTTGAATTGTTTCCATAAATGCAATAGAAACTGTACTCGTCTTAAAAGGATGAGATAATGCACAAAAGTGTGCATACTTGGTAAGTTTATCAACTACCACCATTATGATACTCTTTCTTTTAGACTTAGGTAAACCTGTGATAAAATCCATTGAGACCTCCCAACGCTGGCTTGGAATGGCTAAAGGTTGTAACAGACCCAAGGTCTTAATTTTCTCAAGTTTATTTTGTTGGAAAACCAAACATTCTTCCAAAAAATTCTAAATATCAGTTTTAAAGCCATCCCAAAAAAATACTTTTTGACCCTATTGTAAGTTTTTAAAAATATTGAGTGCCCTCCTAAGGGGGAGGTTTGTGATTCCATTTTTTTGGGGGGGGAATTCTTACAGAGATATAAGTGATGTTATACCATAATGAATCATTTTCCATCTAAATGTATCATATCTACTGGGATATTGTTGTAACATTCGAATTTGTGTCCACATCTCTTCATCATTATTCCATTCATCCCTTGCTTCAGTTATATAATCACGTTAGATAATAGAAATGGCACAAAGAAATGCTTCCACATCCTCATCCTTTATTTAGAGTGAATCTGCAACAAAAATTTTCTTCCCTTTTTTGTAGATGATTTCAAAGTCATAACCCAACATCTTTGTGACCCATTTTTTTTTCTCTTTTGAAGATAATCTTTGTCCCACAAAGTATATAAGACTACCATGAACTATTTTTAACTTAGAGTGTCTTCCCATTATGTAAAGTTTCCATTGCTTTAGTGCATGTAATATTGTCAACATTTCCTTCTCATAAATAGGTTTGTGTAAATACTTTCCTTTGATTGGATGAATTTCAAAAGAAATGGGCCTCCTTCCTTGTATTAAAATAACACCAATTCCATTTCCTGAGGCATCAGATTCCACAATTAAGGTTTTTGTGAAGTCTGAAGTAGCTAAGAACGGTGCTTGGCACATTCCCTCTTTAAGATATTAAAAGGCCTTAGTTGCTTCTAAAGTCTAATAAAATGCATCTTTCTTCAATAATATTGTTAGAGGTGCTACTATTCTCCCATAACTATTAAAAAAATTGTAATAATATCCTGTCAACTTGAGAAAGCATCGAAGATGCTTTATGGTTGTGGGGATTTTCCATTACTTAATGGCTTTAATTTTGTTAGGGTCTATGTTAACACCCTCATCTGATACAATATGACCCAAATATTCCATCTCCTGTACTCTAAAGAAGCCTTTAAGGTTTTTGCATATAATTGTTTCCCCTCAAATATTTTGAGCACCCTGTCAACATGTTCAACATGATCGTTCTAAGACTTGTTGTAGATTAGTATATCATCAAAACATACTAACCAAAATTTTTGAAGGAAGGGATTAAAAATGGAAATCATCAAACCTTGAAATGTGGAAGGTGCATCAGCAAGGACAAAAGGCATGACAAAAAATTCATAATGACCCTCATGAATTTTGAATGTTCTTTGCGGAATGGCTTCATTCTTCATTCTAATTTGATGATATCCTAAAAAAAGATGCAACCATGGAAAATTTTAGGGGCTAATATTCGTTGGTGGGATAATTTCTCATGCTTGTTCCCAAAAATTGATTCGCCAAATTTTATAGGCTAAAATTATTTTACCTTTAAAATCACTAAAATGTTATAGAGAATGATATGAAATCATTAGAAATTTAAATTTTTTTAAAATATATATCCAAATATTTTACACTCTGCAAATTAGGGACTAGTAAGATTCGCCAAGGTTTCTAAACATTAAGAAAAAATTCATTCCTTAAATTTTTCCTTGGATACAACTTGGTGAATTAAATTGCTTTATGGAATTCATCCAACAATTTGTCAATGATAGGAATGGGAAATTTTCCTTTAATAGTGAGCTTCTTGATATCCCTATAATTCAGACACATATGCAAGGATCCATCCTTCTTGTACACCAATAATACTAGAGTAGAGAAAGAACTTTGACTAGGTTGAATTATACCAGCCTTTAACATTTATGTAACCATATGTTCGATTTCACTCTTTTGGGCATAGGGAAATATGTAAGGTCTGATGTTTGGAGGAACACTGCTTGGAATCAAATGAATAGCATGATCATGATCACAAAGAGGTGGGAGGCCTTTGAGAGTATCAAATACCTTGGAATGATTGTCCAATACTTTTTGGAGATTTAGAGAAATAGATGATTTCAATGTTTGAACCCCTAGTGAGCATAATTGTGCAATTACACCCCATTGTTCTTTCTTTAGAATTTTTTTCATGCCATTAAAGCTGATTATCTTTCCTGGTTTCCCTACGATACCCATTAATTCAACTTCCTTTCCTTCTCAAAAATATTTGAAGAAAATTTCTTGAAAATTGCAAGTTATTGTCCCCAAAGATTGTAACCATTGGACTCCTAGTACAACATCAACACCACCCATTGGAATGGAAAGCATTGAAATATTCAATACATATTCCCACATGGTTAGCTTGATATTATGGCACTTTCTAGAGCAATTTCTAGTTCCTCTATTTGCAGCCATCACTTGACACTTTGGTGCTTGATATAGGAATTAATTCATTTCTTTCGCTATATTACAATGAATAAAAATAGTGGTACTACCTGAATCAGTGAACACTATTACCTTTTTCTACTTGATATAACCTTCTATATTGAGAGTTTGAGGAGTGGTAATTCCTTACAATGCATTAAAACATATGGCCAGATTCATTTCTTCTTTCTTTGGGATTGGTTTTTGGTGTAGATCATCCTCTTTTGATGTTTCTTATTCCTCTTGTTCCTCTTCTTCAAAATATATGTAAAATAGTTTTTTCTCAGCACAATTATGACCTTTAGTGTATTTTCTATCACAACTATAACAAAACCTTTTTTCATTTTCTTCCTCCAATTGTTGTGTTGTGAACCTTGTAGATTGTGAAAGGCTAGGAGTAGCAACACTTCCATCTTTATAGTTGTGAGTGGTAGACTTCCCTATTGCCATAATATTTCTTTCAACTTCTCTTGCCACCTTGAATGCATTCTCCAATGAATCAGGTTCCCAAAGGTGAACCTCATGTTGGATGTTATCCTTCAAAGTCCCTGTGAAGACATCAATCCTTTGCTCCTCTATAATACCAATTACCTTGATATGCAATTTTTGGAAGTCCTCAATGTGCTCCATCATTGAACTATTTTGTTTGAGATTTATTAATTGGATAAAGAAGTTATTTCTCTTTGTATCCTCATAATGTGCTATCATTTCCTCCATAAAAATTAACCAAGTGACAAGTGGTTTACAAGGAAAAATTCATTAATACTATACAAACTAATTGGGTTCTAAATATAAAGATGTAATGTATACCTTTTGTGTGTGTTACACATCATGGAGATCAAAATATTGCTCTATATGTAGTATCCATGTTACTGGATCCTTGTCGTTAAAATTCCTCATATCGATCTTTGGAATATGGGGGGTCTTAAACCCATCATTAGAGACTCTAAAATAATAATTCATAGTCCTTTTCTCCTCATTGCGATTTTCATGGATTATATTGTCACCGCTGGGAATATTTTCTTGCAGCAACTTTGTCAAACCTTCCTATTATGATATTCCAACACATAGAAAATACTTAAGTATAACTTGGTCTAGTGTAGAGTTAGGTAAAATGTGTTTCTTTACTATGTAATTTTATAACTTACAATCTGATGGTCATGATATGTTCTAGACATTTAGTGATCTGACAGTTCATTCTCTCCTCGGTATTACCTACACTTGATCCATAGCTTAACACCTGATTGGTCCATAATATCTATTTAAAGAGCATGGAGGGTCATTTGTAGGGTAACCATTCATGAGAGAAGATTATGTAAATTTTCATTCTTTTATTAATAAATTGTCTGAAGTGGCCGCATTGGCTTAGGCCATGGACTGTTTCCCTCTTTGAGGGTTTTAACCACGTTAAGAATACTGGTGTATTAATCTATGATATGTTTGTGAGTGGTGTCCTTTGGTGTTCTGTCTAAGCAACTTACCTTGTAATTTCCTACATGGTATCAGAGCTATTTGAGGGCCACATCCATTTGTGATCCAAATTTGAAACTGGTACAACTGCATTCGACTGTTGTTCCTAGATCTATTATTTCTAACTGCTTTCGGTCCAAGAGGACTACTCTATTGTGTTAGGAGCATCTGTTCCAGTGAGGAACCCCTTTCATTTCATGCGAAAAGGTTTCCGGTAGCCCTAGCGACATCATTGTATAGATTTGGAGGTATACAATCTTTATTTGTAGTTCTAGCTATTCATCTCTCAGTTTATTTCAGTTTATTTAGCTCTCTGTTCTTTATTACCAGATCTATACCTTTCATTTCTGCATATGGTCTTTTCCCCGTGACTCTGTGCGATCTAGGCAAAACAAAAATAGAAAGGAATGATTTTTCTCATGCGTATGCTCTTTTTCGCTACTGTTAGAGCTTAGATTTACCTCAAGCTAAAAAGGTAAGCTTCTAGGTCCACATCAAACCACGCTCAGCCTGGTAGCTAGCCCTACCAAGTCAGGGGAGGGCTCTCTCCGGGTCAATCTCAGTTAATTATGATCACTAAGGGCTTGAGATGACTGATATAGCTATTGATATTAGGCTAGGTATAGATGTAAAGGAGTTTGTTTGATAAAATGGTGTTTTTGTGGGCTCTAAGGGGAAGGCAGATTTTGGGTATAGGGAATGAGGCATAGTCTTGTAGGGATTTCGATGGGGCAAGGTAGGCAACTGTATTTGGCACTATAAATCAAGTGAGTTGGATGGATCAGACTCAGGAGGAGTTTAAGAGGGCAAGGGAAACCATGGATTCTCTCCAAACAGTGGAAAACATTAAAAGACTAAAGCAAACTTCAAGTAGAGCACTACACTTCTCAATGTATTCTACATACACTCTTGTTTGTTTAGCTGAGAATAAATAAAGAGAACTGAATGCATATAACACATGAATAAATTCACAAAGACATAAGAAATCACTGTACCAAAACAAATGCCACAGGGATCCCAAAGAATGTTGCAAATCCTAGTCTCAATTCCTTAGCCAAAATATTGATGTGAGTGTACAATGAAGCTCAAGGCTTTCTCAAGAGTCCAACCATGCTAATGACTGAAAAACAACATAATATAGAAAAAATTAGCTCCTCCTTTCCTCTAGGGGTCGAGATCACATGTTTAGGAGCTGATCCAATTGATCCTAAACTGAGAACTGGAATCTAGGCAACATAACAACATGCCTCTAAAAACAAGGAAACAGATTCATTCAGCTTCAAACAACCTCTAAACTAATGAATATACCTCTACAAGTAAAAATATAACATATTTACATCATGATCCATCAATTTTCATCAAATTACATCATAAATTTTCCATTAGGAAAGTGAAAAAGTCAAACTAGGCAAAACTGGGCAAAAAACAGAGCAAAACTGGGTCAAACTAGCAATTTTTCCTCTATGCGTCGCGCCCGATTCTCTATGCACTGTGCCTGTTTGGTCCCACTTTTGGAGGCCTTCCTAATGTCCAAATCTGCTCCAAGTGTTCTTTTTCCAACGGTCTGTCCGTTTATTTTCCAACCCAAGTGGAATTTTTCAATTTGGCTTTCATTTTCCCTGTCAAAAATCAAATCTCCCAAGACTGCTTCCTGTGTGTCAAAATATGGGCAGTGAGGCCATTGTTTGAGTTTTTTTAACCACTTTGAGGGCTCAAACCTTCCCAAATTTCTTGGCCATAGGTAGGCAAACATAACTTTTCATGAAAAATCCAGAAATGCAAATTTTTTGTGATTTGGAGCCCTCTAGCAAAAGCGAGCGCCACGTGGCACGACGCATAGGGAGGAAAACTCTGTTTTTTGTACAAAAATTTCAAAAAATGCAAAAATTGCTCCAAATTTTTTGAAATTTGCGCTAGACCTTCTTTATCAAGAGCTATGTTGAGCCAAGGATGCCTCGGCCAATATCCAAAGTCGATCATGCTCCTTTTTCCTCTTTGAAGCCTTCTTCAATTTTGCCTTTAAATTCCTTATTCGCGCTTTGCAAACCTTGTTCCGCACCATGTAATGAAATGCCATGTGTCTCATCAAGTCTTTCTCCTTATTGGCCTTCTCCAGCAGTCTCTCTAAGTGGATGTTGACTCTCTCGAGCCAAGACTCCTTATCAGCATTGATCTATTGCTCAAGTGAAGTGAACTCCACCCTCCTTCTTTGGGCAACTTGGCGGTTCTCCCGAATTTTTTGTAACTCCATGATTGTGTGCTGATCTTCAAGCTGCTTATTCCTCTGCTCCAAGTATTTTATGATCCACTTAGCCCTCTCCAAGTTGAGGGACAAGGCTTTGATTTTTGTCTGCTGCTCTTGGATGATCACTTTGAGATTTGTGCTTTCCGGGCCCATGTCTATATCATCATCCCCAATAAGAACAAAGTCCCGCTCACCTGAAGGCCCCTCATCTTGCATTGGCCTCTTTCCTTTGTCCTGAACCTGTGGTGCTGATGATGGAAGCGAGGCCCCTTCCACCCTGGGTGGAGATAACACTCGCTTTTCTACCGCGAATAATTGCCCGGTGCCCTTATAATAAGTGATAAATACCGACACAGTAGCAGTGTGTGTCTCATGACCTTCATGCTAATAAGAAGGTCCACCTGTCTTGTGCAAAGTCTCTGAAGGTCCCTGAGGAGCTATCAAAAGCGCACGAGAGATGAAATCATCCCAAGTGATGCCCTGCAAGCCAAGCTGATGAACAAACACAATTTTAATAAGAGAAAAATGATAAATACTGTTAAATTGCTGCTAAGGGGTCTTGTGCGGCACTAGAGTGGTCATCCTTTCAATATTTCAGCACATGAATTAAGGAATGTTCATCATCTGTACCTGGGTAAAATGCATGAGTAGCCTGATATGATAAGCATACAAACGGGAGAACTGGCCCTCACAGTTGAAGTACTTCATGATCAATTTCATTAAAGGAGCATATTCATCTCTGATATACAAAAAAGGAAACACTCTCTTGAGCTGCCTCAAGAAGCCAGGCTTAATGTATGGTTCGTAATACTACCGGTCAATTTTCTGCCTCTTATTCCATGGCTCTCCAATGTTTGGAATACCAGTTGCTAATGAAATGGATTCTGGTGTTAACGTGAAATTAACACCAGCTAGAGTGGCTTGATCACCATGTAAATGCAGTACAAACAAACGAGCCAACTCATGATGAAACTGAATGCTAGCAACCTTCTCACAAAATTCATATCATGACTGATGCCGGAAACAAAAGATAGCAAGTGGGCAGGCCTGAATTCAGCAAGGGTGGTTGGTTCTTCTCTGATATGTCTGCCACCTCTATGAGGCCTCCTGGGTGCATGTCCCTCTGTAGGTGAGTCACTTTGGGTTTCCCCTTCAAAATCATATGAAGAAGTAGATGCCATGGCTGCTAATGGATAAAATGTCTTGAAGAAATAGGTGCTGATATGTCAAACTGTCTTGGACTGCCTTTGATGATGTGTTTGACCTTTGTCACCAAGGGAAAACAATGAAATGAGGGATTGTAAGGGGAGGGAAAAATAGTGGAGAATTAAGGGACTGTTGGGATAGATTTTAGTTAGGGAAATATGGGATGTTTTGGGGTTATAGGATTAGGGTTTGGGGATTTACAATTGAGATTTTTGAAAAGGGAATTTGGGATAAGGGATGAGTGAATTTAGGGGGTAGGGGAACTAAGGGAATAAAGGAATCAAGGGATAAATGGGATGAGGGAGTGAACTTGGTGACAAAACAGTGAATTGAAAACCTAGCAGCAAGTTTCTTTGAGGTATTTTAAAAGGTAGGATTTGATTGTTTTAAACAAGCACCATGAAACACACACCATCAAACCATCATCGAACTTGGATAGAAAACAGCTTTGAAAGGTCTACCAACTTGTATCAAGATCAATCCATGAAATTTTCGAGCAATTGGAGCGAGTTTGGGTAGTATTTTGGTTCTCTGGTTGTGTGCGATGTGCAACACACCCAATGCGTCGCACCCTTCTTACTTTACACTGTATACTGAGGCCAAGTGCACCGCGCTGGCTGTATGCGCCGCACCTCCTGCCCAGTGTGCCGTGCCGAGCAACCTAGTGTGATTTTCACCCAAACTCCACACTCACTCACCAAAATTTCTCTGTCTTGCTTCTCTTTTGCAAATTAACTTATCCAATGAAGGAATAACTTATAAACAAAGAGCTTTTGAAATTTTGGCTCATGAAACCCACTTTCATAATGTTTTGCAAATGACTTTATGTTTAAACTCTGTTTTTTGGACTTTTTCACTTCTTTTAAGTTTTATGATGAACCAAATGACTTGAGCTCTGCTTGTTTCGTAGGCGTTGGAGCTTTTTTGGGCTAAGTAAAGAAACCAGGATGCAGATGAAGGAATTTACAATGAAGAAAACAAATTTTTCATGATTTTTGTACAATAAAAGCTAAATACTCTGTTTTTTCCTCAAAATAGAGTTTTGAGGAAAAACACAATTTCGAACACTTGGTGATGAAAGTTATTGATGTTGAAACCTCCTCATGGCCTACTGGTAATTATTGGACATTTTGAAGCATTTATTGACGAAACCCTAATGGAATCCTGACCTAATTGACAATGAAACCCTAAAGACAACCTTTTGCAATTTTAGATAAAAGAAGACTGTATATGACTTTTTAATGAACAGACATGAACCAACAGGCAAATGACATGAGGAACATGAGGAAAACTATTAGAAAGCCACTACCGTTAGATGATCCATGCGCATAATGGAATGGAAATAACTGGGCGAGACACATAATATGAAATGCAACAAGAGGATTTGATCTCTGACGGAGGGATGAAGATACCGACACTAACAACCGCGCCTTAGTGTGATCTCGAAAAATCAGAAACATTGAGGAAAATATTTAGTTTCCAGCTAACGCTAAGTTCAAGCAGTAAGATATTTTTTTTTGTATGTTTGTGTTGTGTTCTTTGGCTTTTGTTTTGTAGGGAAAGAAGAGCTTTTTCAAGTAAGCATGCACCCGAAAGCTTCAATGACTAAAAAAATAAAAAAAATAAACCCCCACTCCTTCCTCTTTTCCAAAAGTTACTAACCTTTTAAACTAGCTCACTTGGTCCAAGGCTACTTTATGAGAATAGAGGTCTTGAGTTCAAGTCTTTCTTTTTGTTGAGTTACATTTTCAAAAATTACATGTAACTTATGTTTTAAAGTTACTTTATCTAAAAGTGTTCTCACCCATTATAAAAAGTGAGTCACTTATAATTGTAAAGCCTCTTTATCTTTAATTTAAGTTACAATCTAGTGGGTAGCTCATAAAGTGCCATTGTAAAAGTGACTTTCACTTATTTATAAAAGTGAGTCACGTAATTTTTTTTTTAAGTGAATTAATTAGATTAAGTTTGGAAAGGGGGGAGTGGGGTTTTTTTTTTTAAATATAACATTATTATTCATTTCCACACATTCACGCACTTCATCAACATCTTCAACAACTTTTCTTCAAAAAGCCATAACTTCTTCATTCGGAAGTCGTTTTCAGAGCCGTCTTTTTTTAATCAGCCTAAGTTTTCAAGAGCTGTCCATTGGAACACTTAGTTTAAACATCTACAGCTTCAATTTATGTTAAAATAGAAAGTCCATGCCAAGTTATTCTTGACAACACCAACTACTTCCAATGGTGGTCCTACATTGTGGATTTACTTAGAAGTAAAGGTCTTTACAGAATAGCCTCAGGCCAAGAACCAAACCTCAAGATGAAGATAAGGTAGCCAAATGGGAAAATAGGCAAGATCAAGCACATTGGTAGATAGGCATGTCTATTTCTCCAGACCTTAGATTCCATATTGTAGAACTTGATACCCCTAATGAAGCATTAAAACAACTCACTAAAGTTTTCGGAATTAAAAATGAAACCTATCAACTTGAAAATGAGTTGCTTACATTTGACCCGAATAATTTTTCTTCCATTGAAGATTTTTTGTCCAAGTTCAAGAACCTTAGACTTCTCTTGGAAGATGTTAAGGTTAAGAAAGAAGATGGTAGCCTTATCTATTCCATTCTTACTAAGTTGGGACCAGGCTACTCTGTGTTTGTTTCCACCTTCCATTCTACTAGAGAAGCATTTATTTCTCAAGGACAAGACTACAAGTCCCCTCTTTTGATGCCTTTTGTGATTCCTTAATAAGAGAACAAGAAAAACTCTTACATCTTGGTCTTCTTAATCTTGGAAACTCTTCTAAGAAAGCCTTAGGCACCTAGAAGCAACCAAATTCAAATAATCCTAAGAAGCAATATACTAAAAAGAATGGTCCTAAGCCAAACAAGGGTCCTAGGAAATTTCAGTCTCAAAATGAAAAATCATTTCAACAAAATGATAAGGCAAATAAAAACAAAGGGAAGAAGACTAATAGACATTGCCACCTTTGTAATCGAGATGCCCACTAAGAATCCAAATGCCTTAAGAAGATGGAAGTCTTGGAAGCAGTAATTAAGAATCATAACATCCATTTGGAGCAGTCTTCAACTTCAACTTCATATTCAGATAGAATACTTTCTGCATGTGGTTGTCAAGCATCTCAATCTGGTTATGCACTAAATTTATCTTCTTCTTTTCATTCTCATGAGTGGCTCATTGATTCTAGAGCTTCTTATCACATGGCCAAAAACAAAGCCATGTTTTCTTCTTTAAATGATTATAACACCAAAAATATATATGTTGGCGATGATAGATCTCTTAGTGTTGTAGGGACTGGAACTGTTCATCTAGAAAATGGTCCATTTAATGATGTATTATGTGTTCCTACCTTATCCTGCAACCTTCTATCTGTATATCAGATAACTCATTTAGGTGAAGGTAAAATCGTTGAATTTTCACCTCACGATGTTGTAATTAAGG
>APFE031388561.1:78246-101919 GCA_000404065.3 Pinus taeda | reverse complement strand
GGACTGGAACTGTTCATCTAGACAATGGTCAATTTAATGATGTATTATATGTTCCAACCTTATCCTACAACCTTCTATTTGTATATCAGATAACTCATTTAGGTGAAGGTAAAATCGTTGAATTTTCACCACATGATGTTGTAATTAAGGACCTAAGATATCCTAGACAGATTTTAGCTACTGACATTGCTGATGGTTCT
This sequence comes from Pinus taeda, assembly GCA_000404065.3. NCBI lineage: Eukaryota > Viridiplantae > Streptophyta > Pinopsida > Pinales > Pinaceae > Pinus > Pinus taeda. Next base: position 101,719 of record APFE031388561.1, on the reverse strand, counting down.
ACAAGGTTATATAAGCTTAACAACTTTGGGTCATCAAATCTTCCCTCGGTATTTGTTCCTCATAATGATGAAGTGAGCAAACTTTGGCATGAGTGATTTGGTCACTTAAATCATTGTTGCCTTCAGAATCTATGTAAATAAAATATGGTGACAGGTCTTCCAATGGTATCTTGCAGAGATGGTGTTTGTTCTGGATGTGTACTCGGAAAACATCATCAGGATAGTTTTGAAAAATGTGCCTCTTGGCATGCCTCGGCGCCTTTACAGCTTGTGCATAGTGATTTATGTGGTCCACTTCTAGTTGTTTCATTCTCTAGCTACAATTATTTCTTAACTTTCATTGATGATTTCTCCAGACGCACTTGGGTATACTTCTTAAAAATCAAGAGTGAAGTATTTAACATGTTCTTGGCCTTTAAGGACTTTGTTGAAAAACAATCTGGACATCAAATCTTTAAGCTAAGATCTAATAATGTGGAGAATATGTTAACAATAAATTCATCAACGTTTTCACTAAGAATGGAAGTCAAATGCAATACACTATTCCATATACTCCACAACAAAGTAGTGTAGCTGAAAGGAAGAATTGCACCTTAAAGGAAATGGCTAATTATATGCTTCAATCTAAAGGACATAATTTAAATTCTTGGGCAGAAGCAATTAAAGTGAAAATTACATAGTAAATCACACTCTTACTAATGTTTTAAAAACTATCACTCCAGAAGAAGCATGGAGCTCAATTAAACCAGATGTAAGTCACTTCCATGTTTTTGCAAGTGAAGCATGGGGCCTTATTCCAGATGAGAAACATAAAGACTTAGAACCTAAGAGTGAAAAATGTGTTTTTGTTGGATATTCTGAAGATGTAAAAGGATATAGACTTATTCCACTTAAGTCCAAAAATGTTATTATTAGAAGAGATGTAAAGTTTGCTGAAAATATATTGGCCTATGAGCCTAGTCCAGTGGATGTGCCACCTCTATCTATCCCTTCTAATTCTGAAACTATTTATTCTTCAGATGATGACAACGAGGATGACAATCCTCCCCCACCTTCTCAGGATCCTCCTTTAGCTCCTCAGCTTCCAAAATGGGTTTGTGCTACTCAGGATGCAGTAGGTGCTCTTGCAGGTGATCCTACAGATCAACGATGTACATGTTCTCAATTCAATAGAGCCTCTTCTTTACTGGCTTAGGCTTCCATGAATTATGATCTTGACACCTTTATAGAAGCTTGAGGCCATCTAGATTGGGACGCAGCTATGAATGAAGAATATCGGTCATTATTGGCAAACGATACATGGGATCTTGTTTCTCTTCCAAAGGGACGAAAACTTGTTAGATGCAAATGGGTTTACAGAACTAGGTATGGACAAGATGGAAAAGTTGATAAACATAAAGCTCAACTTGTTGCTAAGTTTTTTCACAACATGAAGGCATTGGCTACACTAAAACCTTCTCCTCTGTTGCCAAAATGAACTCTATCCGCCTTGTTCTTTCCCTTGCCACCTCTTTCAAATGGGAAGTCCATCAGATGGATGTTAAATTTACCTTGTTGCATGGGGACTTGCATGAAGAAATATATATGGAACAACCTCCTGGCTTTATACAAATAAAATCTAGCCTTGTATTTCGGCTTAAGAAATCCCTTTATGGTCTCAAGCAAGACCCTCAAGCTTGGTATGCGAAAATGGATAGCTTTCTTTTAGATACTGGATTTTTTAGGTGTCATTCTGACAATACTATCTACACCAAGAACGTGGGTAAGTATCTTATCATTCTTGTTCTTTATGTTGATGACCTTATCCTTACTGGTAGTGATCCCAACCTTATAAACCAAGTTAAGTCTAGCCTTAAAAAGAAGTTTGAAATGATATATCACTTGCATTATTTTCTGTCTTCCAGTCTTCCAAACTAAGGAAGGTATTTCCCTTTCCCAGTCCAAGTATGCTTGTGATATTCTACACCACTTTCACATCGAAGACTGTAAGCCAACCCCTTCTCACTTTCAGTCTAGAGAAAAACTTTCAGTCACTTGCACTTCCCCTGAAGTTGATGCTACCTTATACCATTAGCTTATAGGAAAACTTTTGTATCTGACCCATACTTGTCCTGACCTTTCCTTTGTTTTTGGAATTATTTCTCCTTTTATGCAAAACCTGCATGAAAGTCATTGGAAATCAGCTAAAAGAATACTTTGTTATGTTCGAGGTAAAGTTTAGTTTGGGATTCATTACAGTGTAAAAGCATCTCCTCTATTGGTTGGTTTCACTTATTCTGATTGTGCTGGTGACCTTGATGATCGGAAGTCTACTGCAGGTTATGTGTTCACTATTAGTTTAGGACCTATTACTTAGGCTTGCAAGAAACAAAGTGCCACTTCTCTTTCTTTAGCAGAAGTAAAGTATCGTGGTGTTGTAGAAGCTAGTAAGGAAGCCCTATGGCTTTTTCATATCCTATCATAGTTTGGCTTTCAGCAGCAGCTTCTGATTACACTTTGGTGTGATAATCAAAGTGCCATTCAACTATAAAGATCCTGTCCAACATCAGCACAACAAACACATTAAACTACACATGCACTTCATTAGAAAGCTCACTCATGACCATGTTCTTGAAGTGCAATATTGTTCAACAGATGATCAAGTTGAAAACATCTTTACAAAGGCTCTCACAGAGGCAAAGTTTACTAAACTTCGATTTATGGTTGGAGTTCAGGAAGTTTTCACTAAGGGGGAATAGGCTCTAATTCCTCCTTCCTTCTCCTATTGTGTCATATTTGTACATACTTCAATTCGATCCTAAGTTGTTCTTATGGGGTATGTTAGGATATTCCGACACATAGGAAGTAGTTAAGCATAACTTGGTCTAGTGTAGAGTTAGGTAAAGTGTGTTTCTTTACTATGTACTTTTGTAACTCATTATCTGAAGGTCACGATATGTTCTAGACATTTAATGATCTGGCGGTTTATTCTCTCCTCGGTATTACCAACACTTGATCTGTGTCTTAACACCCGACTGGTCCATGATCTCTATTTGAATAGCATGGAGGGTCATTTGTAGGGTAACCGTTCATGAGATAAGCTTATGTAAAATCTCATTCTTTTACTAATAAATTTCCTGAAGTGGGTGCATTGGTTCAGGCCGTGGACTGTTTCCCTCTTTGAGGTTTAACCACGTCAAGAATACTAGTGTATTGATCTTTGATCTATTTGTGAGCAGTGTCCTTTGGTGTTATGTCTGAGGAACTTACCTTGTAAATTCCTACACTTCCTTCAAGCCTTCCATGTCTGCTCCAAAACCTTCCATATCCCCTTTTAAACCATCAATGTCTCCTTTTACTTTTTTCTCTAAACCATCCATCTTAACATTCATCACTCCTAGTTTATTTTTGGTTTCTCTTTGGGAGAGTGAAATTTGTTGCACTTGGTCCTTTAACCTTGATATATCATTTTGCATTTCTTCCTCTTCTTCATGCATCATATTAGATATTTTTGGTTACTTACTGGGTGTGACCATTTTTTTGTTTTGAGGCATAATGACAGATATGCTTTTCTATGCCCTTTCAATAATTTCAAACTAAGTTTTCAAACAAAAATTATCCAAATTATAAAACAAATACACGTACCTTTTTGGTTGTTTTTCAGAGCTAAATATTTAAAATGTTGTAATTTTGTAAATTTTTCTCTCCAAGATCTGAAATTTCATCTTATAGTATTCCTCTGAGTGTTTTTTTCAATGCCACAAGTTAGAAAAAAAATTAGTTTCTTTAAGATAAAGTTATGCCCAGAATGGTCTGATTATGGATTTGTTCGATAGAGAGAATGTATAAGGAATGCCATGTGTCATTTTTTCAACCTTCAACCCTGAAAATGATATAATAAAAACTGCAGTCTATGCAATTTCATTCATATTTTATGAAATTCAAATATGATGCTCATAGAGAAAGTTGTGATTCTTTTTCCAAGGTCACCTGTTTGACATTGAATTTTGGAGCATGCAAAAGCCTAACTTCTTCGGACCATATCTCAAAAACTACAGAGAAATCAAATTTGGAATTTTTACAAGAATTTAATTAATATTTTGGCTCCACATGATCGAAATTACAGCTTCTGAACCTTCATGGAAATAAATTTATAGAGAAAATTCTAAGATGACCTGTTTCAAGCATAGAATCCAAAGCTTTGATACCAAATGTTATGCAACCAACTCACAAAACAGAAGAAAAATAGATCAATAAATTAAAAATTATCCTATTTGAGGGGGAAACCTCCTTTACATTAAATAAGTGAGTAATTATTGGATGATCCAAATGATAAGACCTCCTTTGAATATATAGGAGTCTAAGGGGTCACAATATAATTAGATCCCACATAACAATAATAATGTAAGGGAACAAAAATAGCAATAGTGTGCTTCTATGGGGCACAAAAATAACAATATGGGGGATACATGGGCACAACGATAACAATAGGAGGCTACACAATAAATAACAATAAGGAGGATACACTAGTGTTATAGGGACCTAACATTATTCTACACACACACACACAATTTTACCTTTGTTTTCCATCATGATTTAAAATATCCATCTTCATCTTTGAAAGGTTCAATAAATGTCTTCCATATCCATGCTTTACTTGTCATCTATTATAGTTGCAAATTCTAACAAAAAAATTCATATTGAGGTCAAAAATGTCAATATGATTTAATAAATTCGAGATTGCAAAGACATTAAAACAATGTTCTCACAATATTTCCTTCATATTATTATAGCTGCCAATAGGTTGGATAACACTTACCAAGCTTCATGTAAGGCCAATAAATTCTACTTTGTGCAAAATAACTCACTCGTTTCATGCCATTTCTAATTTATCCATTTCTTTCTCTTGGAAGGTCCATTAACTACCTTATATGCCACATGGCTCTTATTGCAATATTTAATACTTGCCACACTTTTTGTGACTAATTTGTGTTACACTAAGAGAACCTCTAACACTTAGTAAAGGCCAAAAAAAAAATGATAGCTATAATAAATTCTTCGTATTATTGCAAAAGAAAGAACATCGCTAGGTATGTGAAGGGTCCAAAACAAGAAATCATGCTTGATCCCTCAAGCACTCACACTCCTTGGCATTAATCATATCCAATTTATAAAATTAATGTTACATATCCTAATTTTTAAAAAGCTCTCGTTCTTTAGTGCAAACAACACACAAATCCTCCTAATATATTGGTAACAAATTGAAGCTAATCTACTCCATTTATTTCAGAACCAAAACATGTGGCTTATTGTTGCCTCTCTAAAGTCAAAGTACATTATTTCTTAGGTGGAACAATCATCCCCATAGCGAGGGATAGTCAATACTAGTACGAAACGTGCTTACAAATTCTCGGAATTTAGATGTATTTTCTAGAAATACTTATTGAACTACCTTCCAAATGTCCAACATAGAGAAGAAGATGGGAGATTTATTACTTCCTCGCATCAGTGTTCAAGCACCCTTGTGTTGGAATCGACAAGGTTCACCACCACTGCCATCAAGTAGGGAGTTATGCAAGTCTCCATTTATACAATATTCTGGTATTGAACTGTGGGAAACTTCCCCCTGGAATCATGGTTTTAAGATGCCCAAACATAGAGACAACCATGACAATTTTCTAAGGTATTGAATTTTAATACACAACCAAACAACCACTCCACAACTACTTACAATGCACAAGATTTAACATGGTCACACTCTTGCTTCCAATTATCCAAACACATACAACAATGATGTTTCACATAATCTAATTTAAGTATTTTAGTAGGTATTTCACACATCAAATTATAGGATATCCATAAGTCAGTCGTGCCCTCTCACTCCACTAAACTTACATCTTGAATCGACAATATTTATATCCACACTCACTACACTAGACACAACCCTCATCTCAGCTCCCAATCACTGACACACACCACATGTTTTCAATCACCAATTTCTCAATAATCGGCTCACACCCCAAGGCATCATACAAAGAGATCATATTTTGAACATGAATTCTAGAGTATAGATGTATGAAAAGGTGTGGTAAATAAGCTTGATATGAGAAAGTGGGTGTCTGCATTACAAATTTATTATCTGTGCAAGTGAATCCTCCACACAATGACACCCCACTTAGCTTAGCTCCAATATGTCAAAATCCACACAACTCATGTAGTAGGCAATGCATTGCTTCAAGGTCAGACTCTTTTCAATATTTTCATGTCAAATCAGTGAAAAAATGAACTACGGTAAACACAACAAAATTATATTTTACTCTTCTCCAAACAATTGTATTCTCCATGACTCTGGGCCCTCCCATGAGCAAGTAGGCCCAAACCATATTCTAATACCATCATAAGAAAATTAGAGAAGAACATTTCACTTTAATGAAATAAAGTTACATATATATAAACGAAATAATGTTTCAAGATAAAAATACTATCTTGGCCACAACAAGTGATTTGTAAATTTTCATAAATATTCCATTTGACAATTCATCACAAAAGATTAATAAAATTATAGTTAAAATTTTGAATCTACACTATTACAGTTTATATATCTTTATATTATATATATATATATTTATTATATATATATATTATTGTTAATAACATATGCATGAAAATTAAAACTACATAGAAAATAGAGAACGATGAGCTGAAACATCACAACCACAGTTGGAACATTATATGACCTACGAAATCCTTTGGGAAGAGAAACCCAACTGGAAAATGAGACTGCTCTGCTCTCTTTCTCTAAATGGAAATATGACTGTAAGTACAAAGAAATATGGCCTATGACCTATAGACTACCACACTACACAAATCCTCTCTGTGTGCTTTATATTGTAGCCATCTTGGATATTTTTGCTCAGTTATGGAACAAATGCACTCGAAAGAATAGAACCCATTTTCCTCTTAGTAGCGTGGTTATAACACAACCCAATAGCCTAATAGTGGTTCGGTTCAACTACCTCAAATATTAACTAGAGTTACAATATACTCTTATAGAGTCTTCTTCATCATAATCATGTGGCTAGCCCCATTTTCATCAATAATGGTGATTGACATGGCATCCTCTCGAATTATCGTGGTAAAAATAGGAAGGTCAATTTATGAGTGACATAAAGTTCACATATGAACTCTAATTGACCCAAAAATACTTGTTTAGTGCCTCAAAGAACTCCTCGAAAGTTTCATACCCCATTTTGTTAAACTAGTTCCCACCTGTAAAAATGGTCCCATGAGCCGATTCCTTCAATTTTTCCAGTCAAAAATCATTGAGATGAATAAAAAACAATATGATTATCTAATCAATATCAATTGAGAGAATATGTCAGCCACACACAAATCCATGAAGCATATAATTGCATAATTTATCTCAACCAACTAGATCTAAACAACTCCTAAAGAATAGGAACAAAACTATAAGTAAAAGTCCCTGGCATACGCGGATCCCATATTCGAACCACAGAATCAGCCCTGCCTACAGAAATTAGTGCAGAGCCTTCATCACCGAAACTCAGACAATGCAGTGCTTTCCGATAACCCACTGTCAATGAATTAACGTCAGTTTCAACATCCCAACTCCGCATTGAATGGTCCCAAGAGGCAGAATAAATCATATCTTTTTCAAGCCAGACAATGGAAGAAACACATTGGCTATGTCCTTCCGACGTCCTTGATGCTTCAATCTGAGAAATAATATGTTCTGTGTTGTCTTCTAATTTTCTCTTCTTCACTGAACCAGCATTGCTCTCAATATCCATCTCTCCCGCAGTTTGCCATATTTTTATAGAGAAATCCCAAGAACCTGAACAAATCAAATTCCTACGTGGACATGCCGATACAGTTTGAACAGATGAGGTATGGCCTTTCAAAAGTTTGTATGGTCTAACAAATCTTCCCATTTGTCATGTGCTCATTGGGCTTGAACTGCCATCAGATTCTAGTGATAGTTCTATAAATCTAGCTACTGCCTCGAAGGATCGAACACTATGACTGTGGCAGTTGTTTGCTCCTATGTTTCTGAATGGATGATTCTCTAAATGCTAGGTATCTGTATCTTTAATCGCATTTATCTGAAGACAAGGATTTTTAGGTCTCTCTATCTGTTTAGAGGAGCTCGTGTTCCAGTTCCTGAAGGAAAAAGACCCAGAAGATAAGTTCATTGGTGAAGAAGTCCAGATTGTATTGAGTTTGGAAATGGCATGAAGATTGTTGAATTGAGCACTAGCACTACCGCTTTTATTTCAGTGCTTTCTTAGCTTACTATAACAAATGAGACAGCAAGCATGGTATCTCAAATATTGAAGTGAACTGTTGTTTTCTTTGAAGAGAGTGGCAAGATCAGAGAACACTGATTCGTACCCCACTCAAGGCATATGAGCATTCAAGTCTTGTCCATGACAGTGTTATAATTATTGAAGTTTGCAGTTGTTGTCTTTACATATACCATTTTGCATTGGGAATCTACCTTTTGAGTTTCTCTCCAATAGTTTAAGCTCACTATTTTTAGCCAAATTTTTAAGTGGTATATGTTGAAAATTGGTCTTAGCGGTTGCTCCAAAGCCTACCATTAAGGCTTGATATTGTTTGTAGAAGAAGATATTGCATAATTACTCACACTCTTTGCCCACTACTAAGAAAATGGCTAAGCCTGAAAGAATATTAGAGTTATTGAGAACCCTAATCGTATCCACTGCTCACAGCGTTATCATAATCAATAAAAACATTACAGCTGACATTCAAAAATGCATACAAAATGCACAAGAAAAGATAGAGTTTTTGCATCTTGAATCACAGCTATAGCAAGAAGAGCTACATCAAAATAGACACCATTCTGAACCAATTTTTGTTCAGAACATTGAGACAACCACCCAGCGGCATGTTAATAATGTTACAGTTCATTCAGATAAAGCAGCAGTTGTACATGTAGATGCAGAAACTCAGTCTACACTTCCCAAGCCCATCATCAGACCTTGGGAACAACTTGTCCACAACAAGCACAGAACTGGTCTTGGATATGACAAGGACTTGTCCTTTCATATTCTAGACTACTCAAAGCCCATTCAATTTCAGAGTGCTGGATTCATTTATGACAGTTCACCTGCTCCTTATGACAGTTCAGCTCCAGTTGTTCTAGACTCTGCCCCTCTTCCACAACAACAACAACAACAACAGATTGTGAAATGCCAACACTGCGACCGAGTTGGCCATCTGAAAGATCACTGTTTTGATCTTCATCGATGTAAGCACTATCATAAAACCAGTCATTCTTCACACAGATGCTTCAGAAACAAACGTCCTGCAAGAACAAAGATTCATCTTGGATGGATCACTTCTTGGTAATGGGCATCAACAACCAAGAAGATATTCCAAATGCATGTCAGAACTTGTTCCAGAGCATTGAAAAGTCTTGCAGTTGAGTTTTCTCCATCATCTCACCTTGTATCTGACAAGGGGGGGAAATGATGGTCATCTACAAGCTTCAAAGCCACATCAAGCGAGCCTGAGCCACAACCTGCCACACCAGTTTCAGATTTGTAGCCAGAGACAAAGATGCCCCTGAGCATGCCTTCAGTTGGCAATCTGGGACACTTCCTCTAGCAGAAGACTTCAGTTTCTTACCAGTTTTGGAAGAGTTCCGGGAACAAAATTGAGAACACTTCCTCTAGCAGAAGACTCCAGCTTCTTGCCAGTTTTGGAAGAGTTCCAGGAATTGAATTAAGCATTCCAGAATTGTTGGTCATCCTTAAACCATCACAGGTTGAGACTTCCCCTTTTCAGGTTGAAGTTTTACCTTTTATGCGGGGTGAGACCTCCCTTTTATGGTTGAAGGTTTCCCTCTTTAAAACAATAAGATCACTTCCTCTAGCAGAAGACTTCAGCTTCTTGCCAGTTTTAGAAGAGTTCCAAGAATTGCATTAAGCATTCCAGTGTTGGTGGTCGTTCTTAAACCACTGCCCTTTATACCAACATTTCATAGAGCACATTCAGCCTAGTGCTGCCATGCATATTTTCACATTTTTTATTACAGCTCTCTTCTTGGACTCATACATAACCCTTCGGATTAAGGGCAGGGATGTTGGACACCTAATCCTAAATCGGTTAGTGTGGAAGCTAAATAGACAAAGCAGTCCAAGAGACCTTGGGATGTGAATCCCAACAATCACAACAATGTACTATAAATGTATATCAAATGTTAATAAAATTGTATTGCATGTTTTATCTTTCACATCTCTCTTGCTATCCATGTGTGTTTAACACTTAGAAAGAAATAAGAATTGTATTTTCTAACTGAAGTTGATAAATCTCATCATCCTATAATAATTCAAATTTCTTACTTTGACACTAAATGAACAAATGTGGAGGCATTATTATAGCAAATTTAGTAGTGAGTATCAATAATCTTTGGTAATCCCATTTCCATTTCCACATCTATGTGATTTGTGAGTGTGAAGGGATCTAAACATCACAATGGTTTTGGATATGAAGAGTGGTGGACCTATCTTTGAAGAAAATCAGATACTAATTATAGATGGTCTTCTTGGCCTAGCTAAGTGGTAACAATATATTCAATTTATGTCCTTGAGTACATGACTCATAACGCAAGAATGTATATGACTTGGTAGTTGAATTATAAATGTTCAATTTATTTTGATTATAAATTTTGGAAATATCTTGAAATTTGAAAAGAAGAAGAAGAAAACTTAATGATTTAATTGAACTTTCTCTTATTTTTAAAATTCTAACATATTCCTAGATTTATAATTAAAATAAAATTCACCGTTATATTAATCATCTATCACTGGTAACAAGGTTTACAAATATACAATGAAAAGAGTTCCTAATATATGTGCGCAAATGAGCATTTCCTTCCAGTGATGAGAGATACAATACTAATCAAAACTTATGAATATTGTAGATTTATATATTCAAAAAATACAAAAAAGTATAAAGTAAAAATAAACAATTTAATATATTAAATATATAATCAATATAATTAGCATATTCCTAAAGCAAGAGAAAGGGAACACTGAAGTGAATCAAGATGAGAAGTTCTTTAAGGATAATACAAGTGTGTTGAATGGTTCATTTATAACTAATAGAAGACACAATGGATAGGGTGACTAATGTTTTAAAATGTGTTTTGGGATGGTTAAGCATTGTCACAGATGATTTTTGAATATATATACAAAAGGATTTGTAGGAAAACCATGTTCTTATCTCCAAATAATATCAAATAAAGGTTAAACATGGACAAGAGTCATGTGTTAATTTGTCTTAAAGAGAATATGAATGAGAGATTCATTCAAGTGTTTCAAATGAACATATTATCACGATGGGAGATTATACATATTGAGCATTGACTAGAAACTAGAGGAAAAATCATTGTTTCCTCTATTTACCTTGTATAAATTAAACAATTGAAGAAAACAAATACATATGGCATGCAGGGATACTACCCCTCAAACTTATATTTTATCACTTTTGGGAACATGATATTGCCTCATAAATTGGTTTTTTGTGAGCATTATGAACTTAATAAAATTGGTACAAAGCAATGGAAATACTTTTAAATGTGGATTCTAATTTACTAAATTTAAAGTTGAAATTGAATATTGGCAATTGTTATTTCAAAATTAATGGTTATTGTTTCATCTAATATCCATTTTGAATTCATGAAATAAAAATATATTCATATGACCCGATTCATGCAAAAGAAAACATAACCTTTGTATGACAAAAATATAATTCAGGATAATTGTACTAAATTAATAAAAAGATTTTAATGTTTTTTTTGTTTGATGGGTTATATACTAACTAATTGTGTTTTTTACATCGAGATCAAGTTAAATCGATTTTTAATTCAAGGATAGAGAATTAATCTATTTCGAAAGTATAGGGACGAAGTTTAAATGTGTAGCTTGTGACAATGGATTAGAAAACTAGTTTCTCCTTTCATGCTTTTAAATCTATAAGCATTGTGAAAACACTACGTGCCTATTGTTTTTGGTGAAGTTTATATGTTAAGGTGATAGCACAATATTAACTTTAATAAGGTTGAGGTTTCAAGATCAATCAACTTGGATATTAATTTGGGTATTTTCTAGTATTTTCTAAAACTTCAGGAACAAGGATTCTCGACCATCAAAACATCAATACATGCTATTTTTTAATCAAACTTAATCACAGTTATTCAACTCACAAAACATTGAGAATTAATTCATGTTTTTAAACTAAGAAATAACTAAATTAATTATCAACATTGTATGGGAAAAGACAAGCAACACATGCATGACTTTCAACTTGCGTATTATGTACCCTAAGAAATAGAATAAATACCCTTCTATTCGCATAACATTGTCATTATTTAATCATACATCATGAGAATATATATATATATATATATATATGAATGTGCCTCCAGCTATTTCATAAGTAGCACCTACTCAAATGATCTACTGAACCTAGGATTCACCTATAAACGTTGAACACTTCACATTAAAAATTGAGCTAGAAAGTTCACAGCCAGAACACATTACATTACTTCACAATCTATAATATATAGTTGACATGTTTAGAGCTTACCGATTTCAAATAATTGAAAATTGTAATCAAAAGTTTCTATATTATATATAGTTGACATGTTTACAACTTAAAACATGCATAAAATTGGTCATTGACAAGGCCATGTTGTAATTTGTCTTTTGTGAAGTGCTCTGAATTATGAGAGGGTTTTAAGTGCTATGCGGTTTGTTGTGAATTAACAAGGTGTATCTACAAAAATCAAATTGATTTATGTAGTTATATGAATTGAATTTTTAAATTAGAAGTTTATTAGTAAAATTTTACTTTTGACAAGTTAATCAGTAAAATCTTACTTTGACAAGGATGTTTAATTTTTAACTTGATAACAAAATAATTTTCAAAATATAATTAATTTTAAAATGAACATTTTATTTTTTACTAGTAAACATATATTATCTATAAAATTATTTATAGATTATAGTTTTAGTAATCATAAATTCGATGTTTACTTTCAACTGAGCAAAGTTATAACACATTTTGACTGTAAAAATAAATAAATTTATATTAATATTTAGTGAAACTAAATCTATAAATAATAAAAAATATGTGTTAAATTCTTTGGAATAATTCTGATTTAAAAGGATGTTGATTACCATTTTAAGTTAACATTAATCTCAAATTCACTATGAATATCAATTGGGGATATGTCGTGTTATTCATGGTTAAATTTGCTAGTTCATTTGTTTCGCAACCACTTTTGAGTAGACGGCTAGACGAACTGATATTATAATATGTGAATAATTTCCATTAGAGAAAAATAAGAAAAAATATTATTATTTTAAAAACATTGCATACAACCCATCTTCGCTGGGTAGAATGGAAGGAAGATCTATAGTAAATTATTTGAATCACACACATTTCTGTACAATATCTTTGTTGGATTAGAGGATTGTCATCCTATAGCTATGTGTAGCTATGTGTTATGTTGCCTTAAAATTTTATTATACAAAGCCTCACTCCATCACTCTATACTTCAGAACCCAAATCTCAACTTGAACTGAAGTTCAATAACTAATATGATTTTTTTTTAATCAAAATTGATGAGAGGCTGAATACTTTGTAGTTAATATACAAAATGTTAGATATCAATTTCTTATTTTCAATTCAATAGATATAAATATACAACACTCTTATAGGGTGCTAGGTTGATGAAGCTTTTGTTACAGTGAATAAAAATAAATGTGTGACGCTTCTCTGTTATCGATCTTTGTGCACCAGAAACTGCCTTCTCTAATGCCAAAAAATGGAGAAAGTCATTGGAATATTGTGTACAGTATAATACAACCTGTGGGAAATCAGTGTAATGGTGGATTCAATCCGCTAAGAATCAATTTATATTTTATACCTTTTTATAGCTAATTAGGGGATCAAAAAGTGAGACTATATCTTTACCTTCTAAATCAAATCAGTTCCAACTGCCATTATGAGAATCTAGACAAAATGAGTCATCCAACCAATTAGCTTCTTGACTATTTACCAAAGTTTTCTGTAGCTGTCGTCGATTTTATTAGTTATCTGATATCATAAACATAAATTTCATGCACAACTATACTTTGAGATAAGGTAGTTAAACAAATGGAGCTCTCATGATTGACCATCATACCTAGGGAGGCAGATACACAAGGGTTCCCTCCAATGGCTTGTCAAATTTCTCAGCAGGTCCTTCTTGATCATTGAGGCTTAAACCCAAACCTTCTGCTACATCATTCTATTCCTCGGTACTGTATGAGAGAAAATTTGCTACATCATTCAATTCCTAGGTACTATATTAGAGAAAAATTGCATTTGAAATTCCTTCGAGTCATGTTCGAGTATCCTCGTTACATGATATTCGTCTAAACTACCATAACCTTTCTTGGGCTCTTCAAGCTCACACCAGTTCTCCTTAATAATGTTAGGGTTCCTTCCTCCAGGATCAGAAGCTTCAACTATTTGGTTCTCCTTATTCAAATGCAAACCCACTTCTGCATCCACAATTAGATAATTGGAAAAGCTGTGATTATAAACTTCATTACTATATGAAGAATGAAAAATAGGCCAATACATTTTATATTATAACTCCACACATGCATTAGAAAGAAAATTCAACAATCTAGGAATATCGTTGACAATATACAACTAGAACGTACTTACCTTATAATGATAACACAAAATTTGTGTTACATAATATAGTAGAAACAACCGAGGGAAAGTGCAATGACAGAGAAAAATTTAGTTTGGAAATTTGCTGAGCTACTTATCATATGGAACTGCAATCTGGAGGTGGAAAATGGGCACCATGGAGGGCCGATTTCCAATAGATATATTTGAGCCAGCTCCTCCCATTGCTACGCCATAGAAAAATCCATCAACGCTCGACGAGGCTCTCCGCTCGAATTCGAGTAGTGAAATTGGACTCAAATCTATCAGTTGATAGCTCTCCTCTCCTTCACTCACTCTCATTCCTTCTCTCTTTATTTGTGTCCTCCCCCCTCTCTCCTCACTCTCTCTCTATGTCTCCTCAATCACTCACTCCCTATATCTCACTCCCTTCTACCCTTTGTCTCCCCCATTCAACTCCCTTTTTATCTCTCCCTCTCATCTTCTCTCTCTCCCTCTCTTTCCACCATCCCTCTCTCTCCCCCACTCTCTCCCGCTTATTCTTTCCTCTCTCTCTCTCTCTCTCTCTCTCTCTCTCTCTCTCTCTCCACCCTCTATATCCTTTTCTCCCTCCCTCCCCCCCTTGTTCTCTCTCTTTCTTTCTCACTCCATCACTCTCTCTAACCCCATCACTTTTATTCTCTCTTCATCTCTCTTCCTCTTCCTACCCATCCATCTCTCTTTATCTCTATCTACCTCCATCACTCTCCCTCCTCTCTATCTCACTCTCCTTTTTACTCTCCAATTCTTTGTTTCTTTCTCTACACCCATCACTCTCTCTCTTTCTTAGCCTTCTTCTCTCTCCCCCCTCCTCCATCTCCCTTTCTCTCTATCTCTATGTACCTCAATTACTTTCCCTCCTCTCTCTCCATCCCTCTCTCCCCCAATCACTTAATCACTCCCCCCCCTTACCCTTCCTCTCTCTTTGCCTATCCCTCCTTCCATACCTCAATCTCGCCTTCATGAAAACCCTCTCTACCTTTATCTCTTCCTCCCTCTCCCACCTCTCGCTCATCTCTCTTTCTCTTCACCCTCTTCTCTCCCCATATCTATCTCTCACCATCCTATCTCTAGCATTATCTCCTTCCTCCCTCTCTCCTTTTCTCCCTCCCTTTCTCATTACCTTCTCCCTCTCCTCTCTCTCCCTCACTCTACTTATTTTTCTTTCCATCTCTAACTTGTGGACACAATCTTTCCCCCTGCCCCCCCCTCTCTCTCTTTCTCTCCCTATCTCGCTTCCATTATCCCTCTATTCCCCATTATTCTTTCTCATTATGTCCCTCCCTCTTTCTCTCTCTCATTTTTCCCCTCCCTCTCTTACACAAGTCTCTCTCTCTCTCCCTGACTTATTCTCCTTCTCTCTCCTTTCCTCTTGCCCCACCCCAACCCTTTACCTAGTTTCTAGGTCTAGAAATGCATGCATATTCCTAAAGCTAAGAACATATATGCCTTTAAAAAAGTTTTTTCATTCACAAATTGTGTGTGCATTCTTAGAGCTAGGAATGAGCATGTAGTTCTTGAAATTAAAATTGGCGGGAAGATTATATGCACAATGAGTTGGTTGCTTGGGACATTGGTTGTGAATGAAAAACCTAGTATTTTAGGATACAAACACATGAAAACCTTAACTTTTCATTAACATCTCTATATCTCTATTTTTGATTTTATATTTATATATGTTAGACAAATCCCTCCTCTCTCTTTCTCATTTTATCCCCCCCTCTTTCTCTCTCTCATTTTTCCCCTCCTCCTCTCCCACAAGTCTCTCTTTCTCTCTCCTCGAATCTCTCTCCTCTCTCCCTTCCCCACTATCCTACCCCACCTCAACCCTTTACCTAGCTTCTAGGTCTAGAAATGCATGCATATTCTTAAAGCTAAGAAAACATATGCATTTAAAAAAGTGTCTTCATTCACAAATTGCATGTGCATTCCTAGAGAAGGAATGAGCATGTAGTTCTTGAAATTAAACTTGGTGGGAATCTCATATGCACAATAAGTTGGTTGCTTGGGACGTACATTGAGGATGAAAAAACTTATTGGTTTAGGATACAAACACATGAAAACCTTAACTTTTCATAAACATCTCTATATCTCTATTTATGATGTTATATTTATATATGTTAGACAAATCCATTGTCCATGAAACTACACACACATATAGAGTTAACTATGCAAATTCGTAATGTTTTTCTTTTTATAAATTTAGTAGTACTTACTATTTTTAGTATATATTTTTCCTTGACATATATCAAAATATTAAAATGCATCCCTCTTATTTCCCCCATAACTTTTGTTTTTAAGCATTTTAAGTAAAAATTATATGGTGCACTAGCAAACGCTAAGAGCGGTGATCTAAAAAAAGCTTGTTTGACAATGTTAAGACCCTTTTACGTAGAACTAATGGAATTAATTTCAAGAATATAGTGACTTTCATAATTTAAAAACTAGTGCAATCATATAAATTAAATGACTAGCAAATGCCCATAAGATTCAATAGATAATAAGCATCAAAACACTTACTTAATCATAATTCTCAAGTTGTCAAAATTAAGCATATCATAAGAATTAACTAAATTATAACTTTATTTAAAATAATAATAATAATTATTAATGATAACAAGAATTAATATATAAGTTAAACATGTATACATTTAGAAAAAATATATGTAACAAGATTCTTAACCATGGAGATTCGACCCCACTTTACTATGGAGATTCTTAATATGTAAATAAGTTTTTTTGAGATACCATGGTTTATCAATACCACATACCCAAAAAAATCATGACTCATTTCATATAACACTACTTCATATGACATTTTTTTATTACTCAATTTAAATAAAATGGAAAAAAAGGAATAACTACTTTGGAAATAAATCTCATCATTTGATTTATGTATACTACTAAGTATATTCTAGAATATTCTTTGAATATTAAAGCCTTATCATTCAACGAATAATTATTGATCATTAAATTAAAGTCTAGAAGATCAATTCCAAAATAGACATGTCTATTAGCATAAATATATAAAATAAATATTATAAATTTTGAAAATTTATTTTCCCACAAGAACCATATGTTCTCTACAATTTTACATTTTTTTTTGTAATCCAATTCCATCATTTAGGTAGTCAAAGATAACACTAAAAAAAAATATACATTATATTTTGGATGAAAAAGACATAACAATAAAAAAAAACATATCATTGTTAGAGAAACTCAAATTCTCATAATTATACACAACTTTTATAAATAAAAAATTATTTTCAAAAAATTAATTTATTTTCTACTTTTAATCTTTTGCTCTATATTCAAATTCACTATAAAAATACCTCCAATCATCCTTCCAAATTTAAATTACCACTCATACACTATAACGCAAAAAGCGTAACTTATCCCTGCCCTATTGTATTTTAAAATAATCCTATCACATTACCTTTTCAAATCTCCTTTCAAAAATTTTAAAAAATATATACAACGAAAATTCTAACTTAAAAGAAACCTCCTCAATGAGTTCTCTCTTTAATGAATATAAAAATTGCATGGAGTAAAATTTCGTTATAACTTAAACGTATTTACATAGGATATGTCTGCCATATACAAAGGTATACAAATACACCACAAATCATATATACCAAAGAACAATGTTTTGAATCAAATCCGAGAAAATTTATGCATGTTGTTGACCTAAGAAATAATCATTTGTGATAATGTCATATCGTTTTTAATATAAATCATCATAGTATTGGTTGGAGAGGTCTTGTTGTTGGAAAGGCAGAGAGGAGAAATACAATAATTAACGCACAAGTCATAAGAGTTGTTATTATTTTCTATTGATTACACAAACTTGATTCATTACAATGAACATGTTGAGGAGTATTTATATTTTTTAGATTAGCTACTCGCCCAAAATAACTCAACATACACACACACTCTCTAAATTTGACTTTTCCCAAAATATAGCTTAACTCAAACTCACTCGACTTGGCTCAGTTAACTGACTCTCCTAAATTTAGCTAACGATTGCATGCGGGAGTAATTACAATTTCCAACACTCCCCCTTAATTACGACTGTATGACTCAACATAACTCAAACATGACTCAACTATGCATGTTAAGCTAACAATAGAAATTGACTCAATTATCACTCAAACATGTATGTTGGTCTATTTCTCAACTAGGCTTACAATGACTCAAAACTTTTACAATTTTGCATTTTCTTTTTCTTTTCTTCCAACTTTTGTATCCTCAAAATTGTTTCATTCTCTCTTGCATGTTCTTATTGTAGGTTCCATATTTCCTTACATGTTGTTGTTACGATATTTCTTTGACTTGTCTTGAATCTGACATGAGTCGATCTTCTACAACTTCATCCTCAAAGATTCATTCAACTATACACTGTTGCCATACCTCTTCATCTTCAAATTGTGTTCTTCGCTTCGCTTCTTAC
Source organism: Pinus taeda (assembly GCA_000404065.3). Taxonomy (NCBI): domain Eukaryota; kingdom Viridiplantae; phylum Streptophyta; class Pinopsida; order Pinales; family Pinaceae; genus Pinus; species Pinus taeda. The sequence continues at coordinate 82,515 of APFE031388561.1, read as the reverse complement.
GTTTCATATTTTTGACTTTCTTTTTGCCATATTTCTTGATAGTAGAATCTTATCTCTTCTCGACTCCATTGCTGAAAAAATGTTTCAATTCATTCATCTTTGTCTTCAAAAACATCCAAAGTATTCTCTTTACATTAATAATCAGGTAGTTGTTTTTTCCTCTAATCTACACACTCAAGATCATGATTCACCATTTCATTCAATTGTTTTATTCTAGTTGTTGCTTTAAGACTCGCATCAATTTGTTCAATCGGTTTATGAATCCATTCTTCAATGAGCTTCAAATTTGCATCCAAACTATTAACAAACTTGAATTCAACTTCTGATCTTGTGCTATTTTGAACACATGAATCTCCAAAAATAATGTTCAAAACATCTTTATTATGTTCTTGAGTGAGAGCTTGTACCTCTTCCTTCTTTGCCTTCTTTTCAACTACATGGAGGTTATCTTCCACTATTATGCTATTAGTGAATATTCTCATAAAAAACTCTTCAATCACTTTATCCTCTTCTTGATCATCAGTTGTTGCTAGATCATGTATTGCTTCATGAGCAATTCCAACTACTTCATATCTTGTTGCTACAGTGGGAGCTTCAACCTTCAATTCTTCATCAAACATGGCGCTTACCATATTGCTATAATCAATCCCTGTTTCAAAAAAGAAACCACTCATAACATCAAAATAATGTTCATCCACACTATGGTGGGATATTCGAGCATGCATGTGCTCATCGTCAATTTCATTGATAATTTGAATTTCACCAAAACCAACAGCTGTGGATGGATTCACCATTTCACGTCTCACTTTGCAGTCATAATCTAGATGTGTTTTGTCATAGTGGGATTCACCATCATCTGCACAATCCACTTTATAGTGGAGTCCTTGAGCATTTATCTGCTCTTGCTCTATTTCACACACAGAGGCTTCAACTTCTCATCTTTGTTGCACCTTCTTCATCCATATGCATGTCTGCATCATGGATTTCACTTTTATAACCTTCACGACAATCATCCAATTTTGAGTAGGATTCTTCAAGCTTTGATGTCCTCTCAAAGTCTTGTTTATATACTTTCAGATTTGTGACTGGCTTCTCTGCGTGTGACGTAACCTGCTATTTTATGTCACTCCCCTTGCATCAAATTCTTCTTCCAAGGTCTTCCATGCTTCCTTGGAAGTTGTAGTTTTTTCTATCTTGCACATAATCATTTCAACCATTTCTTGTTGAATGAAACTCAAATCTAGGGCATGAGTAAACATATTAGGTGGTAGTAGATCCACGCTAAACCAATCAACCTCAATTTCTTCTTTGCCTTATGCTAGACCTCTCAGTTTCTCGACTGCAGCCTGAACCTCTCTAAACACAACAACAATATGTACCTCTTAATTTCGATTCTTTTTCTTAATCTTCTTCAATCACTCTTTGCAATTCATGAATATTGTATTTCCTCTGTCTTATAGCTATTTTCTTGATTGCTTGAAGCTATCTTCCATATCGCCCCTAAAAAAAATATAATTTTCAATATGCCCCCATATAAAACATAATCTCCACTCAAAAACCATTGTAATAAAAAAATAGTGTCATGATCGAGAAAAGTAAAAAAAAATTAAACCAATTCACCACTCTATTTCTTTAATTCTCCTCTTACAAATCAAATCAAATAATACCATGCATCTTTTTATGCTTTTAATACCATGCAATTTTTTTATATATAAAAACTGTTTTCAAAAGACCTCATCTCTTACAGTTCACAACCACCTTTTAATATCTCTTCATCATAAAGCTTTGGAATGACCTTTTTCAAATTCGTTGAACTTTCGGCTCACTTAACCATTAATCTTCGTGGTACCGTCTTCCTTTCAACCTTACCTCTTAAAACCATTAATATATAGAATACTGACGATCCAACCATTGTCATAAAAAAATAGTGTCATGATTGAGAAAAGCAAAAAAAAATTAAACCAACTCGCCACTCTATTTCTTTAATTCTCCTCTTACAAATCAAATCTAATTATACCATGCATCTTTTTATACTTTTAATACCATGCAATTTTTTTATATATAAAAACTGTTTTCACAAGACCTCATCTCGAACCTTTCACAACCACCTTTTAATATGTCTTCATCATAAAGCTTTGGAATGACCTTTTTCAAATTCGTTGAACTTGCCTCTCACTTAACCATTAATCTTCGTGGTACCGTCTTCCTTTCAACCTTACCTCTTAAATATATAGAATACTGACGATCCAACGAAATTGATTTATTTGGGGAAGGAAAGGGAATCGATGGGTCTAAATTATGTTAAAACCTACTTTAGATGATTAAGCCGATTTCGCTCAATTTAATCGACTTTCTTGAGTTATTTAACACCACCTACACTTCATTGTCGTTCATCCTATTGTTGGTAAGGTTTTTCTTTTTTCTTACCAACCCTGATACAACGTCTATCATCTCATCTTCTCCCAATGGAATTATATGCTCATCTCCTTTATCCTTTCCTGGATCGAACCCTGTTCGTCGTCATTCTTACTGCCTGCTGTGCCTCTTTATTCCCCTGCTACTTATGCTTGGACCTGCAATACCAGTATTGCAATAACAGAAGTAAATGTGGGGTTACAGATATACAGTATCCTTTAGGTGTGGGAAACCGTGGATGCGGTCACCCTCACTTTCAGATCGACTGTGTGCAGAACCTAACTCCAGTAATCACAATTCAGGGCCAGAATTACACAATACTACGCAACGATCCTGACATGTGCTTCGTTGTGAAGGGCGAGAAGTGCAGATTCATAGATCATCCCACTGACATGTTGATACCGCATCAACGACGTACGGACACAGCCGTGATATTCGCTAGAACGAACAGGACACTCTTCGTGTACAATTGTAATAATGAGGGTCAGTTGAACAACTCGACATTTCTTAACAGGAAATGTAATTCTAGCGTCTCTTACAGTTTGTACGAGAGTGGGAATGGGATGCCGGGATGTTCCAAGGCGCAAGTAACAGTTGAGATGGGATTGATGCAACTGGTTAACAATGATACAAAGAGAAATGAAAGCTGTAAATCATGTTTCGAAAGTGGAGGGATATGTGGCTACCATTACAACACTTCGGATTCACCTGCACCGTTCATGTGTTATTGCAAGGATGGGCCCCGTACGGATAACTGCCACGGCCAAGGTATGCTCTATTTTTAAATTTACCCAAAACTACTTGGAAATGCTGCTTCAGTTAAGATGTTACGAATTTATTCATAGGCAACCAAGATATTATAAGTATATGCCCCATCATCATAAACAATAATATATTGTTATATGTATATGCAAATCCTTCCTGTCGCTTACTATAGTCTTGTTATGGCCGCGTTACAGATCGCCGAAGAGCCATTATAATAGGTAAGTTTATGATTTCTTCCTATTCTGTTTCTCCGATTTAACCATGCTGTGAACTGGTTTCGCATTCTTTTCCGGGTTGGACGAAGATCACATTGATATCAATCTCTTCATTCCATCGCAGGTTGCTCCGTTGGAGGAGCTGCATTGCTAGTGGTACTGTCCTTAACTTGTCGCTTGAAGAACATAAAACCTCCTACTGGCGGGGCTCTTCCTAGACATTTGCCTGGGCCTGAGATGGGCAATTTGCCAATATTCTCTTACGAAGCACTTCGTGAGTCAACAAATTGCTTCCATGAGGAGAACGAACTTGGAGTTGGAGGGTTCGGGACGGTGTATATGGGTAAACTTTGGGACGGAAGAATTGTGGCCATAAAGAGACTATATCAGGATAACTCTAGGAGACTCGACCAGTTCATCATGTAAATGTGTTAGAAAACCTGCACAGATGAATCTAGCTAGTAAAGGTTGAACACACAGCTTTGCAAAGCAAAAACATTAAAAGAAAATTGAAAGAAGAAAAGAATGATTCATTAGAAAATATGTTACAATGCTCATTATATAGAATTACTGGGTGAAGATCCCAAGGTAATGAACTATAGTGGGTGAAGATCCCAAGGTAATGAACTATAGTGGTGATCAATGAGAAGACTCAACACCTACAACAAGTTCCGGAGATAACTAGTCAGTTGCGGAGTTAAAGAAGGAGCAAATCAAGGAGTAAATCATGCAAAAGGAATCTTGCATGCAATCCCATGCTCTAACTAAGAATCCGCATGTAGATCTGTAGTAGTTGCATGTAGTTGCATGCTTTAACTAAGAGTCCACATGCAGTTGCATGTAGTTGCATGTAGTTGCATGCTCTAACTTAGAG
>APFE031388561.1:41358-73717 GCA_000404065.3 Pinus taeda | reverse complement strand
CGCATGTAGATGTGTAGTAGTTGCATGTAGTTGCATGCTTTAACTAAGAGTCTGCATGCAGTTGCATGTAGTTGCATGTAGTTGCATGCTATAACTGAGAGTCTGCATGTAGGTGTAGTAGTTCCAACACATCAATGAGGTGAAGATATTTTCGACATTGCATCATCCACACATCCTTCGTCTTTATGGCTGCACCCCTGCGGACAGTCCAGAGTTGCTACTTGTGTACGAGTTTGTCCCAAATGGAACCCTGGACGATCATCTTCATGGCGATCGCAAAAGCCCCAAGGGATTACCTTGGGAAACACGCTTGAACATTGCAATTCAAACTGCCCAGGCCTTGGCTTTTCTTCACAGCCTTGAGTCCCCTGTATTCCACAGAGATGTGAAATCCTCTAATATTCTCTTGGACGAGAATTTGGATATCAAATTGGCTGATTTTGGGCTTTGCGGGCTTCTGCCCGTGGATGCTTCACATGTTACTACTATCCCACAAGGCTCTCTAGGGTATGTTGACCCAGAGTACTATCAGTGTTATCAGCTGACTGAGAAATCGGATGTCTACAGCTTGGGGGTCGTTTTGGTGGAGATCATCTCTGCCAAAATAGCAATGGACATAAGTCGGAACAGAAAGGAAATCAACCTTGCTAACTTGGCGATAACAAAGATTCAGGAAGGGGCTTTGCATGAGCTAGTGGATCCGCAGTTGGAGTTTCAAGTAAATCATGAGGTGAAGGTAATGATAAGTGCAGTTGCAGAATTGGCATTGAGATGCCTGGCGTCAGAGAGGGATGAGAGACCGGATGTGAAGGAAGTTGTTGCTAAGCTTGAGAAAATCCGACATTTGAGTGGTACTTCAACTGGTTCTGGTGAAGAATAATTGGGATCTTTTTATAAGTCAAACAGCCAAACACAGTGTCGTTATCTCCCTTCTCTGTGCAGGCCAAGTGGCCCAGTGCAAGGATAAGCTCGACTACACAGAGAAATACATAAACCTTTACCTCCAGTTTATATGCAACTTTCCGCTTTACGGACACTCCCAGATATAATACTCGGACATAATTGTTTGTCACTTCCGTATTTTGTAATGTTTTATCACTTTAATTTGGTTTAACTAGCATTTTCACCAGAGGTTGCAAAAGAAACGCCGTAAGGCATAAATTCAAGAAGCATTATGACATATAAAGAATCATTGAAGATGAAAATTAGTAGGTGAAGCGTAAAGAGCTAATACCCAATGTCCATTGCATTAAATAGGTCTTGTTGTTTTTGGAAACTTTTTGGCTATGACATCTCCTCGATATTTCATGTGCCATTCATCGTTATGGGCAAAAACAATTCTAGCACTAACTCCTCACAGGAAAGGAAACGTCTTCAAGCAACTAATTTGACATAAGATCAGAAACTGAAACATATATACGCAACTAAAGAGAATAAGAGTAATTGCTATGTTCATTCGAGGTCAAAATTGAGCTGCCTGTCTCAGATAGCATGCTGCACCAATGACCATTCTCTTCATCTTGCTCATGTCATAAGCATCTTCCAAAAGTGGATTTGCAAGTTATTTTACAGAACCAGCTGCCAGTAATGGCCTTGCCTAAATTTTTAAATTTACAAGAGATTAAGATTTTGAACCAAGACAAAGAAACCACAAGAATCCAAAATTATCAAATACAAAACAAGCAAGGACACTAGAGCCCTACCCACATAACTAGGCTTTCTTGGCCTTTAGGATTCTTGTCATTGATTGGTTTTCTTCCAGTTATTAGCTCTAGAAGAACTACTCCAAAGGAATACACGTCCGTCTTCTCATTAACCTTGCCATACATGAAATATTATGGAGCCAGATACCTGAAATATGATAGCAGCTAGTTTTATGAAGTATTGATTATAAATGACATTTATTTTCCTAAGGAAAGAGCTGGTGTAAAGAAAGAAATGGATATTTACCCAAATGTACCTACAACATCACTACATGTCATATATGCAAGATGTTGTTGAAGCCCATTTGGCCAGCCTAAAATCTGACAACTATTCACAGAATATCTTTAGTTAATGATCCATCAAAATATGATTTGCTAGTTAATGATCAAGCAAATCTTATTATAACATCTCCAACCAAAAAATACAAACAATTCAACAGAAGCTTGAGAACTTGTTTCTCTCACAAAGATCAAGATACTTGAGGTTCGAAGTTTTCAGAAAGCAAAATATAAAATGATTTCACATCTCTATGGATGATAGGATGAGAACAACCTTCATGCAAATAAGTCAAAGCTTCAACAATTCCAATGGCCACTTTCAGCCTACCTTTCCAATGAACCTGTGGCTTGTCCTTTCCTCCTGTAACCCAACTTTTTCTGAGAACTGGGAACAACACTTAACACTAAAAAATAATAAAAATCTCCAAAGACGTAACATGATAAATGCATGAAAATTGGCATACTACATACCATAAAGAGTTTCTTCCACACTTCCTCTCAGTAACAAGTTGTAGAACAAAAAGTACTCCTCCTCGTCAACACAGCAACCAATTAATGAAACAATTTCTTCGTTATGGGCAAAAACAATTCTAGCACTAACTCCTCGTAGGAAAGGAAACGTCTTCAAGCAACTAAATTTGACATAAGTCAGAAACTGAAACATATGTACGCAATGAAAGAGAATAAGAGTAATTACTCTGTTCATTCGAGGTCAAAATTGAGCTGCCTGCCTTGGACAACATGCTTCACCAATGACCATTCTCTTCATCTCGCTCATGTCATAAGCATCTTTCAAAAGTGGATCTGCAAGTTCTTTTACAAAGCCAGCTGCCAGTAATGGCCTTGCCTAAATTTTGAAATTTACAAGAGATTAAGATTCTGAACCAAGACGACGAAACCAAAAGAATTCGAAATTGTCAAATACAAAACAAGCAAGGGCACTAGAGCCCTACCCACATAACCAGGCTTTCTTTGCCTTTAGGATTCTTGTCATTGATTGGTTTTCTTCCAGTTATTAGCTCTAGAAGAACTACTCCAAAGGAATACACGTCTGTCTTCTCATTAACCTTGCCATACATGACATATTCTGGAGCCAGATACCTGAAATATGATAGCAGCTAGTTTTATGAAGTCTTGATTATAAATGACATTTATTTTCCTAAGGAAAGAGCTGGTGTAAAGATAGAAATGGATATTTACCCAAATGTAACTACAACATCACTACATGTCATATATGCAGATGTTGTTGAAGCCCATTTGGCCAGCCCAAAATCTGACAACTATTCACAGCGCAAAAGTTCTCATCCAGCAAGATGTTCGCTTGATGTCGCAGTGTATGATCCTATCTCTGCATTGCTCGTGAAAATATGTAATTCCCTGAGCTGTAGCTAAGGAGATGTTGTAGCGAGTATCCCAATCTAGAAACCTTGGATCATTCGAAGATGAACGAAATATCCATCTATCCAGGGATCCATTTGGCAGAAACTCATGGATAAGGAGCCTAAAATGAATAATTTACAAGTTAAATTTCAGTAGTAGTTCTGTGATACACACTTTAGCAGGAATTTGTTACCTTAACATGTAATCTGGGATTCTGGCCTATTCTTTGCTAAGATGAAGATGTGAAAAATCAGAAGGAATGCAAACAAACACTCACCTTTGTAATCCCTCGGAGCAATATCCATAGAGACGAACTAAATTCCTATGGTGAATGGAACCAATCGGTGTCACCTCTGTTTTAAATTCCCTTTCTCCTTGTGGCAGCAATCTCTCCAACCTTTTCACAGCAATCAAAGTTTCGGCTGAGAGTGAACCCTTGTATACAATCCCAAAACCTCCTGCCAAAGCGGTCTCCCATTAGTACAAAACAAATTTTAAAATCAAAACCTTTATATTCTGCAGATAAATTGTTAGGCTTTCATACCAGTTCCAAGCCTCTCTCTGAAGTTGTTTGTCGCAATCTACAGATTCACGAAGGGAAAATTCACAGGAGTCCCAGGAACAAAAATGGAAGCATCCAAGCTTCGTCTATTTTTCATCATAATTATGCTGCTACGGCAAATACGATAAACACACACACCATAAATACAACACCAAGAATAGTTCCTAGAATAAGTATCTTTAGATGGGATTGATATTTCGAATGCCAGAGAGGGAACCCATTTGAGGATCCCATTCTGCTATTATTAATGAGGCTGAATTTCATGAAAAATGTGTAATTGGGATTTTGCAAACCTCCAAAAATAAGGTTTCCTAGTGTCCAACAGTAGGGTTTCAGGTCAGAAACCCCATATACATAAGCTACACATGAGCATGTAGAAAAGCAGAGACCTCGACATGCAGACATTGCAGAAATATTTCTGTAATTGAAATGACTGAACTTCCACCATAGTAATTTGTTTGTGGAACAGTCACAATCTTGTACCTTGAATACTCATTATTAACAGAAACCCCATATACATAAGCTACACATGAGCATGTAGAAAAGCAGAGACCTCGACATGCAGACATTGCAGAAATATTTCTGTAATTGAAATGACTGAACTTCCACCATAGTAATTTGTTTGTGGAACAGTCACAATCTTGTACCTTGAATACTCATTATTAATATCGTTGATGCAATTTGGTGAAGAATTTAGAGGCAAACACCCTAGAAATGGTCTACTTGAATCAACTGGATTTGATCCAGGTGGGCAGCCGCAATGTGGGTTACCCTTAGCATCAAGGCGACAGATACCATTCCCACAAATTCTAGCAATACTACAGGGATTCGAAACTGCAACCCAATCTACAATCCAGCTGGAACTGACATTAGCATCCCATCTGTACAATCTCAAATTTCCATCATGTTCGAGAGTGATCCGCCTCAACGCTCGACCGTCCTGAGCCAAACTATTTTTGTTATGATAAATATATACTGACTCCTTTGAGGGCTCACCAAAGCTCATGCTAAAACTTCTAGATAGATTGAGGAAAGCAACCGCAGAACCAGTCGCATTGTATATCATGGGCCTTGACCAGTATTAATAATTGAAAAATTCATAAGGGATATTGTAATTCAATATCTTCAGAGATTCTGGCTCTTGCATTATTTTGAGAAAGTAACGGCCTCTAGATACATCAGTAGAAGAATTCCCGCTGGTGAGGTTTAAAGATTGTGTCAATTCTTGTCCTGGTAGTAGTGCGTCTATTGGAGATGCACAGCTTTGCCAAACAATGTCTAAGTCGAAGTTGTAGAGAACAGAATTGCCCGAATCTTGCATCTCCCCTGACTCAACAGACAAACCAGTGGTCTCAGCCATCTAGACCGTTGATTTTCCATCTCCTAGTTGAAGATTTCCATCTTGGCCAAGAGTGAGGAATCCTTCTTCACTTACTGGCTGGTCTCTGACAAACCCAAAACCGCAAACCTTCAAATTTAACAGATACATAGACAATACAATAATAAAAGTCGATCATCACTGCAATCCAAGAACTTATGCATCCAAACAGGAAATTTCACTATGTAACATATATGAAAGATGAGTCGGATAATACAAAAGCAATATAGTAATAAACATAAGAGACGAACGTAAAAATGCAAAAACAGAGGGTGTATTTTTTGGGGCTATTTTTCCATGAATTCCAATTTGAACATTGCTGACTAATCTCTGTACTTGATGATAAGGAATTGGCATTCATGATTCCCATCGACCCGATTTGGTGATCTTTGGACATTAATATAATTCTTACTGCTTTCGTTCTCCCTGTCATTTTACACACCTTCACAACAAATATTAAGCACCATATAATAAGCAAATATTAAACACCATATAGTAAGTTACTGATTCACTCACTGCCTTTACATCTTCTCTCTGGAATGAGAATAAAATAATATTCAATGAACAGGACAGAAAGAATCAAACATTCACTTACTACACGATGTTTAATATTTCCCACCAAATATGGTACTAAGGCCAATGATCACGCCTTCATGAGAAAAAGAAACAGCTTGGATGCATGTCAGCGAAACAACAGGAACGATCTTCTCAAAAGCTATGATTAGGACCTTACGCTAAGTGTAATGACAGAGAGTTCAAGGCTGGTGTAACCTGGCTGGCTCATCACAGTCCTATATTAATTCATGCACCTCAGATGCTAAATTCAAATCCTTCTCCTCAAGTCTTCATTCATTCAAAGATGATCGAGATAAATCTCACGAGGAGTAAACAAGTGAAGAGAGCAGGATGGGGCAAAAAGGACTGCAAGGAATTGAAAGACATCCTCTACAAGATGTTGAGCCTACATAGGTACCGGGTTGTCATGGATGATGTTATGGTGAAAAGGAGAGATAGCTATAGAGGAGATGACTCGGATGGCCCAAACCAGCAATCTACACAACAGACAATCACCAGGCTTTGGATCCTAATTGGTGGGAGTTGGAGGGTAGACTTTCTCTGGTATAGGTATCAAGAAGCAAGAAGTTCAGATAATGAGTTATGAGCTCTCGTCTGCTATTCTCAGAGCTTTGTAATTTTTTTCATATTCTAAGGCATGTAGTGAGTTTCACGAGAGAAGTAGCAACACCAGAATTGATGATACTCTCCCATCATTCCGTGCAGTGAGCTTCACTAGAGAAATAACAACATAGCAACACCAGGTTTGATAATTTCCAAGTAGTTCGTTTTTTCAAATTTTTGAAATAAGATTATTAGCAAGTTCCTCATACTTAACTTTTAGCTAAATATAATTCCAGACATCCCAAAGAGAACGTATCGTCGGGACTTGCACTCAGTCCAAATAACTTATTCTTGAGGGAATCCAACCTTGGCAGGTGGCAGCATGCCGCCCAACAATGCATCAATAAACAGATTCTTATGTTAATAAGAGGCATTTTGGTTTTATGTGGGGGAAGTTTTCTCTTAGTTTGTATGATAGCCTGAAAGGAGTTATTCACCATTGGCTGTATCTCTTGAATCTTAATGGCATCAAATCTCTTTTAACGATAACGAAAAACACACAAAATGTTGCAAATAAAAATGCAGAGTTGAACATACCTATTTGTCATCGAAACAGGTTTGTTATTATTCCCCAGTATGCCTACATACAGAATGCCCAAAACATACAATTGGCAAGAGACGGGATAAAAGCCTAATGCAAAGGTCCCATTCTTGGACATCCAAAACTTTTGCCCCTTCACTGAAATTGTGGAATTGAGAGAAACCCGACCCGTCGTCATCTCACCCTGAAATTGCAAGGAGGGTGGTATGAAGCAGGTTATCATGAACGTTATTAGGGCTAAATATGAATACATTCCTGCTACTACTGAATCAGTAAATAATGATTCTAATAATAATGGCCTCTCTATCAATGCAATTCCCACTTCTGCTTCCTCCTCCACTGCCACATGTATCACTCAGTTTATACATGTATATATAAGAATCAAAACCAGAGTTTGAACTGATTCGGACAGCAATGCCCAATCTGATCCAAACTTTAATTCGAAAAAGTCGATTTTGAATTGCATTAGATTGGAAACAGGGATTTTGATTATTGGGCAGGCGAAGTGTTGTACCAGACATTATCTTGAATCGCCCTCCCTTGTCAAAGAAATGTGAAGTGGGGTTTGAGACAGAAACCCTCTTCGAGGATGGTGTGCATTCCTCCAACTAGTATAACATTCGAGTCGTTGATCAGCCTGCAGTTCTGGGCATCCTCCACGGAATCGCAGTTCTGGGCATCCTCCACGGAATCGCAGGTGACAGAATAGACGCCTGGGAACTTGTTGGCAAAAATGGAGACCCCCACACCGGTTCCGCAGGCCACCAGTCCCTTGATTTCCGCTTGATTTTCACTGTGCTCGGCTTCGCTCACCCATCTGCCGACTTCTTCCCCGACATTGTAGTAATTATTGGTGCTGCATCCAAGGGATGTCCTAGAACTTCGATCTATGACATTCCAATATTCTGAACCGCCTACAACATTCTTCACACATTTTTCACCGATGATCCAATGGCTGGAGATTATTTCATCGTCTAACAATCGATCTAAGGGCCCATAAAGAGACACGGTGGCATGGAGGGGAGTTCATCTCAGAGGGAACGCCTTACGGTGTGATAAATATTTATCACCGTACAAAAGTGCCAAATGACAACTCAGGCATCCATGCTGTAATATATAAACAACTGAAAACTAAACATCACTTTAACGCATAAGCAGAAATGGTTAAGAGATAAAAGTACCATTTATAACTAGTCCTACTCATGAGCTTCAAGCGACAATTGGTTTATCTCTCCTTGATTTAACATCCACTAAGAGTACAGAAGTGCAACATCCAAAGCAGATATCAAATGCAAATACCAATAAACCCTATTCCATTCATTCATCAAAACCTCCTCGAAGAGTGCAAAAGTGCATGTTCTGAGGACAAGTTTTTGATAAATTTCTGGACCCTTCTCTAAATGCATGAGAAGGGTTTAAATACTACTAACTAAATGACTTATTTATAGAAATTCAGGATTCGGTTTAAATGACCATCCTTTTTCTAAGCAAAACTATTTCTAAAATTAAATCTAATATCTAACTATTTCTATATTTGCTCCTTAATGTCGCAAGCATTCAGTATTTGCCTGAGTAGAGTCGGCTGACTGTCTTCCGCCTTTGGTTGAGTTAAGCAAACAGAATCGGCAAGAGCTGGTACTATCTTCTCAGCAAAATTGAAAATATACTTGAGAGTCATTCAATGACTATGCAGCTTTACCATGTATGCCTGGTAATAATCCCATTTCAACTTGGTTAACCCTTGGATTGCTTCTGCTTTTTCTTTAGCTTTCTATTTCCAGTTTGTTTCTATCGTTTCTTTCTTGCAATTTTCGGGGCTTGCAGGTGACTAAGTAATTAGAAGCCTTCCTTTTCGAGCAATTTTTCTTAGCGATGCGCAATTACGCTACTCGTGCATCAGAAATTGCCTCTCTTTCTTGATCCAGGCTTCCCTGATGCGTTTTTCACCTCTTGCGCCTTTTTCTCTTATCAGGTATAAAGCTCAAAATTTGTAAAAATAGTGATTCTATGAGTTCCTAACCCTGAGCATTAAACTGTTTGTTTCTGGTATCAGTGTCGTTCAGTACCCATTCAATCATGGCTGTATATGAGAAATCTGTGATGGATGCCTCAGAAGAGTTCTGCGGCTCTTTCTCTTCCTTAAGTAGATTAGGTGTGCATTCCCAAATGGACTTTGGAGTACTTCCTTTCCTCCTCATAGTTTCCTGCATACTGCTTTGTATAACACTTCGTCCTTCGTTCGTGCAGTTTACAGATGAGGTGGAAGTAATGATAAAAATAATGACAAGAAAATTTTTAATTCCGAAGATATGCAAAAACATGCAACCTTATGTGAACTAGTTCTTCGAAAAACACAACACCATACTTCATTAACAACTGGCAATAACTCATTAATTCACATTAAAGTGCATGACCAGTTCTTGGCCTAAAAAAGTTTTCTCGAATAATGAACCAGAACCAACTACGACGAAGAGGTATTACGATTTTGCTTTGCGATATCGCAGATTGTTGTATCGCATTATCGCAATTTCATCGTGTTGTTCTATCGCAAGGTTACTTGGTCGCAATATCGCAAGATCGCAGTATCGCAAGATCGCTTGGTCACAATATCGAAAGATCGCAGATCGCTTAATCATTATAGTGATTATGTGTAATTTATGCGATTTTTGCGATGTGCAATATGCGATATCGCATATTGGTGATTTTAAGGTTTTTCAATGTGAGTGTGTATTAATGCATGCAATGCGATGGAGTTTCACGTCGCAATCTCGTGTTTTTTATCATTTTGGCTCATTTAGAAGGTACCCTATCATTCTTTGCGCGATGTGGTATCTCTTATGGAGTGAATTTACTTTCTTCATTCATGAAACTTAAGCTTTTTAGATTATTCAAAGGTATTTTCCTAAGTCCATGATGTTGTAAGTTTCATCTAAAAGGAAATATAAATACTAATTGATTTTTTTTAATTTTTTACTAAGGGTCCCCACTTATTTAGTATTAGCAATAACACTTCATCAGAAGGGGGGGTTGTTGGTGGCCACAACAATTGGCAATTCACTTGGAAGAACTAGTTATCTCTGTGTTTCTATTGATTTTTTTTCAACTTCCAAAACAAGAAATTTTTCAGAAAATTAAACTTTATTATGGAAAGATAAAGTACATTATGCTCTAAGCTGTCAATGACATTTTGTTTCAGCTATTTTCAACTTTTATTATTTGTTCCCTCAAGTTAGTCCTTGTATTTACATCAGCCATTACTTGGTTTGCAAAAATAAAACAAAGTCTTCTTTGTAAACTAGTTTTAAATATGCTCATTTGTCGTAGGTAGAGCCTTTGCTGCCAGAAGGCGTTTATAGCCTCGACAGGGTTACCTGTTACCCAGCAATGATCCTGTATCCTACTTAAAGAAATCTACAACTCTCAAAGAAGAATCCACATCCACACTTATTTCTTTAATTTTCTTATTATTCTTAAAGAACAATGTCTTGGTTTGATAGCCAATTTATGACACAGTCATTCACTCGATTTATAACTTTGCTAAACAGGATGGCTCATGATGAGACCCCTTGCCTCTTGATTGTAACAATCTTGAGTCATTGCCCTGTTGTGGTATGCAGTGTTCGGCAAAGTCAACAAGTTATAATATCTGTGATTATGATAAGTCGGCTTGTGATGAGACCTCTCATTCTTCAAGATGAAGTGTATCTTTGGATTGTTCCTCTGAAAGTTGTGATTTCCTTAGCAGGGAGGAAGTCATTGTTTCCTTTAGATATCTCTGGACGACAATGATAGAGTTTTTAGAAGTAGCTGTTCTACAGAGAATCTTTATTTTGTTATTGATACTTTTCATTACACTGACATAAAACAATTTCTTCACTGAAGATTGTTTTAATCAAACTTTATGAAGTTGAAACTAGTGCCATATCTAGGTTAGAGTCTTTAACTATATCTTTCAATAATAAAGATCAATTTACCAAAAGATTTGCTATTTATACAAGCGAAAAATAAAAATCTGAAAGAGAGTTGGTGTCTTTTTCGTAAATTCCTAATGTAACCATTCATAACTGGTTTTATTATGAAAAGAAAAACTATTACTCTACAAAAATAGAAGAATAATTTTCTATGGAAAATATTTCTTAAGAATTTGTCCGTTGACAGGGAAAGAGTCTCTTTTACCTACTAAATCTTATAACACAAACGTTGATGGACCTATGACTTCTACAATTTGAAAAGGACCAAGCCACATTCTTTGAAATTTTGTATGTTTCCCCTTTTCTTCATGTGCCTTGTCCCATTTTAAAACTAAGTCTCTCATCTGAAAATCTTTTCTGGTCATTATGTTTGAATCAAAAGAGGATTTCACTAGTGCTTGATGATGAGCATGCGTTTCCTTAGCCTGTTCTCATTGTTCTTCTAATTTGATTATTTCCATTTGCCTTAGGTGTAACGAGGAAGTTGGTACTTCATCAATGTATTGAACTAGAGACAAAGAAGGAATTGTTAAATGAGTCGGAAGAACCACTTCTTTCCCATAAACTAAATTAAAGGGAGAAGTGCCGATGGAAGCTTTGCTCGTTATTCAGTCTGCCCAAAAAGCATATATTAAAGATTTATGCCAATTTTTATGATTTTGGTCTACTGTTCTTTTGATAATCATGATTAGGTTTTTATTTGTAGACTCGGCTAATCCATTGCCCTGTGGGTAATAATTGGCCGAATATTTAAGTTTGAATCCTCTTTTAAGTGCAAATTCAGTCATTGCATTTCCAGAAAAGTATGATGCATTATCAAACATTAAAGCGGAAGGCAATCCAAACCTGGTGATTATAAATTGATCTATGGACTCAATGATATTTTCAGCATTAACCGTCTTGAGTGGAACTACTTCTACCCACTTAGTAAAATAATCTGTTGCTGTAAGGATATATCTATGCTGCTTAGAAGAGTGAGGAACGATCTCACCTATTATGTCCAATCCCCACTAACTGAAAGGTTGCTTGATGTTAACTGGTTGTAGTGGTAAGGATGGCTTCTTTTGTCTCCCAGTAGTAGTTTGGCAGACTTGACATTTCCTCACGTAACTGTGCGAGTCTTTGAATAACATGGGCCAGTAATACCCTGCGCACAAGATTTTATGTGCAGTAGCATCTCCAGCATAGTGTCCACCTGCTGGCCCATCTTGGAGTTCCTGCAAAACTTTTTCAGCTTCAGATTTCTCAAGACATCTAAGGAGAACAGAATCATAATTTATTCTAAAAAGAATATCATTTATGAGCTGATATTGTTTTACTTTCAACCTTAGAGCTATTTTCTTAGTATGATCGAGGTATGAAGAAGCATACACGTTCTTAAGATAATAAATGATATCAGCGTATAATGACTTTGCATCGTTTAGGCTTACCTTGCACATTTGTACCTCTACAAATGGAATTTCAGAAATTTGCGATGCTCCAGCCAGCATTTTGCAAAAGCCTTGACCTCTTATAATGTTTGTTGGTTTAATTTCTATGTCATATTCTTGTAAGACAGTAACCCAATTGGCCCTCCTCTCACCCACATCCTTTTGTACTAGAAGATTCCTTACCACTGGAAATGGTACTATAATTTTAGTATGGGTTTTGAGTAGAAAAGGTCTGAAGTATTTGATTGCTTTAAAAACAGCATAAGTCTGTTTCTCCACATCTAAATAATTTAATTCAACACCCTGTAAATTTGAACTGAAAAAAGCAATTGGTGCTTCTGCCTTTCCTTGATTCATTTGAGTGAGTATCGCAGCATATGACCTATCTGAGGCAAATGTATATAAAATAAAAGGCTCTGAAAAATTCAGAGTTGCTAAAGATGGAGCATTAATAATAGCTTGTTTGATTAGGTTGAATGCTTGATGTTCATCTTGGCCCCATTTAAAATTTGAGTTCCTTTTTATCATGGTTTGTAAAAGGGATACAATTCATGAAAAATCTGGAACAAATCTCTTTACAAAGTTGATTTGACCAAGGAAAGATTGCATGGCTTTTTTGTTATGAGGTAGGGATATTTCAGAAATTTCTTTGATTTTATAGGAATCAATGTGGATTCCAGATTTTGAAACTATGAATCCTAGAAGTTTCCCTTCACTTAATGCGAAAAAATATTTCTTTGGGTTAAGTGAAATTCCATACTTTAAACATCGTTGGAAGATTTGTTTCAAGTCTTTGAGATGGTTGCTTTATTTCTTGGAATACACGGTTATATCATGCAAATAAATCACTACAGATTTATTGACTAAACCTTTAAATGCAATGTCCATGGCTCTCTGAAATGTGGCACCAGCATTAATCAAACCAAATGGCATCTTTCGATATGCATATGTGCCCCATTTAGTTATGAATGTGGTTTTCAATTAATCATCAAGATGTACCAACACTTGATTGCATCTTGAAAATCCATCCAAGAAAGACATTAATTATGAGCCCGACACTGCTTGCAATATCTGTTCCATAGGTGGTAAGGGAAAATTGTCTTTTTGATAGGGCTTGTTAAGATTTCGAAAGTCAATACAAATTCTAATATCTCTGTTTTTCTTTCTAACAGCTACCATATTGGAGATCCATTTAGAATGTCTGACGGGAAAGATTATCTTGGATTTCAATAGATTATTGAGTTCGGTTTTTATCTAATTTTCTAAATTGGGATGGATCTTTCTCAATTTTTGTTGGACATGTTTTTCATTATCGGACATTGGAATAGTATGTTGGATAATGGAAGTGTCGTATGTTTTGAGTTCATCATAGTTCCAAGTAAAAACTTTTTTGTATTGTCTCAAAAGACGAATATATGCTAGTTTTTCTTCAGGGGCTAGGCCAAGGCCTCGATTAATGTTTTGGGGTTTGGCATCGGTGCGTAGGTTTACTAATTCGAAATTCAAAGTTGAACTTTGGAGCTTTGAAATGGTAGACCTTTTAAACTGATCTTTCAAATCGTATAGATCTTCTAACTTGACCACTGATTTAGGCATAGCATTGTTAGCGTTATTTTGTTGCAATTGTTGATCATGTTGATCTTCATCAATTATTTGATTGGAGTAGGATCCTTCAGATGTAAGGAAATTTACGATATCAGGATCGTCGTTGAATATTCTCCAATTTGTGTTGTTTTCAGGAATAGAAGGTCTAAAGATTAATTCTATTGAGAATCTATCTGGACTAAAATCTTCCGAAGGAATGAGCTTAGAAGCTACGTTAGCTAAAAGGTCAGTGCTTGCATTCTGGAGTCTAGGAATTGATGAAATATTGAATGCTATAAAATGCTCAGTCAGATCTTGAACTAGAGATTGATAGTGTTTTAAATGACCTCATAAGAAATGTATAGTATTCCATACCTATCTGACTACAATTTCAGAGTCTTCGAAGACTTGGAGGTACTTGATGTCTAACCCGATTGCTTTGTACAACCCTTGGACTAAAGCCTCATGTTCTTTTGTATTGTTGGTACAATCAAATTTGAGCCTACATGATAACATGATTTTATCTCCTTTTGGACTAATTAGTACGCATCCTGCTCCTGCTCCTTCGTTAGATTTAGAACCATCAAAAAATAATTTCCAAAACAAAGATTTATTTACAGGTCTATCTAAAAAATTGATACATTTTGAACTATATGTTTGAGAAAAAAATTCGACTTGGGACAAAATAGAATGTTCTAAATAAGGTGACATATGAGCATTAAAATTGCCGAGAAAAGAATCCACTGAGTAATTTCCAATTATGCTTTTGTTATATGATACTGGTTCATTTTCCCCCTCTAATTCCGTTACTATGTACTTCTGATGTAATTCTCGTTCAACTTTTATTTGATTTGGCTTACCATTGTAAGGCAGTCACATATGCGACCAGTCAGTTGCGAAGTATCCATGCAGTTTTTCTGACCAATCCCTGCTAAGAATTAAGCCATAAAATTCAGGGATATCAGCGACTAAAATGTCAATAACTTGACATACCTTTGGGTTGGATGACAACCTTATGGTTACTTGATTTATTTCACCAATGACTTCGACTTGAGATCGATCTAGCTGAACTATGCGAACAACAGATTTCTGTGGTTGAACGTTTAATTTGGTGCATGTGGACTTTGGTAAAATATTCGATGAAGCACCTGAATCCACTAAACAATTATGTACATTTTTGTTAAAAATTTCATAATTAAGGAGAAATGGGGGACTATGAGATCTCGAACTTCCTCCAATTAAAGCGATGTCGTTTGGATCAATCTTGTTAGTCGTATTAGTTGGTGGTCTTCCCATGTTCTGGGCAAAGGTGCAACTGGCACAACATGTAATTCTTTCAACATTATCTTTTGTTGATGCTTTAACTTGCTCAATTCGTAAAGAGTGATGTTGGCCCTAGTCTTTTTCATGTCTTCTATAATATTGTACTCCATTTCATCCGAAATGATTAGTGTTTTAGATGGAGTTGGTGAATCTGTTTGGACTGGGCTCGTTTGAGTTGCTTTAGATGCCGTTTTCTTTGTTGCGACTTTATCCTTTGTTGCAGAGCTTGTGCTCTTTGGCTTTGGGGTAGTTTGGGGAGGGTCAAGCTGATTTCTACTTCGTGTGTTAACTGGGAATACTTCTTGATCTTCTTCTTGTGGGAGGATGAAATCCCACATTCCTTGTAATTCTACAACTCCTTCATCATCAGTTTTCCCTTCAGTGGCAATTTCCTCTTCGTCTTCCTCGGATTCAACACTTATAATAGCATTGGGTGGCCTTGAATCCATTGATGGGCCTCTTTTAAAAGCTCTGTAGGGCCTTTTTGAAGAAGTTTCTTCTACTTGCTTTTTTATGTCGACCATTTCATTGGACATGGTCTTCAGAACTTTTTGCAATCCCTCCAAATCGAATGGATCTTTTGCTTGTTTCTTCTTGGACTCTCCTTTGAAGGTGACCTTCTTAGATTTATGTTCCTCTATCGCGGATTTCTTCTCTAGGGCTATTATACGTTTCTCTACTGTTATGGCTTCTTTCATGTTTTCGGCTAAGGTTTTTTTATTAGCCCTGTCCACGAAGATTGCTATGTTTGATGGTAAAGCAGTTATATACCATTCACATCGCACTTCCTCACTGGGCTAGGAAGTAGTAGGAATTTTGTTTAGAATTTTATTGAAACATAGATTGAAGTATTTGATAGGCTCTCTAGATTCGGCCCTAAGGTTGGATAGGTCATTGATTAACGTTGTTGTAGACCTGTCGTCACCAAACTTGGTTAGGAATTGGTCTTGGAAGATGTCCCAACTAGTAATAGATCCAGACGGTAATGAGAAATACCACGATCCGGCTATTCCTTGCAAAATATAAGGAAACAGTCGAACGACAACATCTTCATTAGTAACCCCCTTGAGATTAATGGATAGCATAAAGTTGTTTATGTGCTCTTTTGCTAACATGCCTGCCTCGGGATTGAACTTAGGCAGCCATTTCTCAGGATGGGTTGGTATTTGACTCAAGGGTGCAGGCATTAAGACTACCCCAGGGTTATTCCATGGAGATTGGGCCATTACTGAACTACTAATAGGGGGAAGTGTAGAAAATGATCCATGTGGTTGGGAAGATGAGGATATTATGATCACAGATGATTGAGGAGGAGTTGTAGGGGTTCCAGTAGGTGGATTGATAATGGTCTGAAGTGGAGGAGTGAATGGTTGACTTCACGGTGAAGAGGTTGAGATGGATGATGTTGATGAAAGAGTCTCGCTGTCGGACTCTTTAGGTGATTTCCTTGCTCTTTTCCTTTTGGGAAGAGGTAATTCGATTGGTCGAACACCAAACTTTTCACTCTTTAATCAGGTGAGGGGATGAGCAGGGTTATACTGCGAAGTCACACTGCCTTGAGATTTATCATATCTTTGAGGAGAAATAGAAAATTGATGATGTTTGTGAATCAGAGATTCGACTTCAGGAGATTCAGTAATAGATTGTTCTGAAATGTCAAGGTTTATAGCAGCGGTTGATGCCCTGGCGACTTCTAATTCTGGATTTAAGTGTAATGGAGAAGTCGGGGGAGATGCTGAGGGCGATTTACTCTCAGAATGGTATTTTGATTTGGATTTACTTGCCATTCATAGTTCAGGCCCTCCTTCTAGCGCAAAATATGTTGAAGGCCCCAAAAATCGGGTCTACAACAAGGGGGATACCCGCCCGGTCCGGACCTTGGTTGGCAACTCCTTATCCATTTGGTATAGAGGGTCCGACTGGGGATATGGGACCAGTTTCCCAATTCAATGTGTGTGTGAGAGAAAGATGGGTATTTCTGTTCTAAATGGAATACTTTTATCCTAATTCTAATCTAGTGCTATGCTATTGTATTCTAATAAACAGAAAAACATCAAAATTTATGCTAACCCAGGGTGTGATCTTTCTTCTATGTGATCTAAAAAGATTTCAAACAATAACTGGTAATAAAGATCATTCAGCTATTATAAGAAAAGAATTCAATAAAGATGAACTACTTCATATAAGAAGTTAGATGAAACAGTTGTGAAAACCTATCGCATAATGAGTTATTCATACACTAAGCATAAATAAATAGTTATCACCGTACAAAAGTGCCAAATGATAACTCAGGCATCCACGCTATAATATATAAACAACTAAAAACAGAACATCACTTTAACGCATAAGAAGAAATGGTTAAGAGATAAATGTACCATTTATAACTAGTCCTACTCATGAGCTTCAAGCGACAATTGATTTATCTCTCCTTGATTTAACATCCACTAAGAGTATAGAAGTTCAACATCAGTAGCAGATATCAAATGCAAATACCAATAAACCATGTTCCATTCATTCATCAAAACCTCCTCGGAGGGTGCAAAAGTGCATGTTCTGAGGACAAGTTTTTGATAACTTTCTAGACCCTTCTCTAAATGCATGAGAAGGGTTTAAATACTACTAACTAAATAACTTATTTACAGAAATTCAGGATTCAGTTTAAATGACCTTCCTTTTTCTAAGCAAAAATATCTTTAAAATTAAATCTAATAAATAACTATTTCTATATTTTCTCCTTAACGTCACAAGCATTCAATATTTGCCTGAGTAGAGTCGGCTGACTTTCTTCCACCTTTGGTTGAGTTAAGCAAACAGAATCGGGAAGAGATGGCACTATCTTCTCAGCAAAATTGATAATATACTTGAGAGTCATCCAATGACTATGTGGCTTTACCATGTATGCCTGGTAATAATCCCATTTCAACTTTGTTAACCCTTGGATTGCTTCTACTTTTTCTTTAGTTTTATGTTTCCAGTTTATTTCTATCGTTGCTTTCTTGCAATTTTCGGGGCTTGCAGGTGACTAAGTAATTAGAAGCCTTCCTTTTCGAGCAAGTTTTCTTAGCGATGCGCGGTTACGCTAATCGCGCATTGGAAACTGCCTCTATTTCTTGATCCAGGCTTCCCTGATGCGTTTTTCGCCTCCTGCACCTTTTTCTCTTATCGGGTATAAAGCTCAAAATTTGTAAAAATAGTGATTCTGTGAGCTCCTGACCCTGAGCTTTAAACTATCTTTTTCTGGTATCAGCATCGTTCAGTACCCATTCAATCATGGTTGTATATGAGAAATTTGTGATGGATGCCTCAGAAGAGTTCTGTGACTCTTTCTCTTCCTTAAGTAGATTAGGTGTGCCTTCCCAAATGGACATTGGAGTGCTGCCTTTCCTCCTCATAGTTTCCTGCATACTACCTTGTATAACGCTTCGTCCTTCGTTCGTGCAGTTTACAGATGAGGTGGAAGTAATGATAAAAATAATGACAAGAAAATTTTAAATGCCGAAGATATGCAAAAACACGCCACCTTATGTGAACTAGTTCTTCGAAAAACACAACACCATACTTCATTAACAACTGGCAATAACTCATTAATTCGCATTAAAGTGCATGACCAGTTCTTGGCCTAAAAACGTTTTCTCTAATAATGAGCCAGAACCAACTGCGACGGAGAGGTCTTGCGATTTTGCTTTGCGATATCGCAGATCGTTGTATCGCATTATCGCAATTTCATCGTGTTGTTCTATCACAAGGTTACTTGGTCGCAATATCGCAATATTGCAGTATCGCAATATCGCTTGGTCGCAATATCGCAATATCGCAAGATCGCAGATCGCTTAATCGTTATAATCAGTATGTGTAATTTATGTGATTTTTGCGATGTGCAATATGCGATATCGCATATCGGCAATTTTAAGGTTTTTCAATGTGAGTGCTTATAAATGCATGCGATGCGATGGAGTTTCGCGTCGCAATCTCACATTTTTTATCATTTTGGCTCATTTAGAAGTTACCCTATCATTCTTTGTGCGACGCGATATCTCTTAAGGAGTGAATTTACTTTCTTCATTCATGAAACTTAATCTTTTTAGATTCTTCAAAGGTATTTTCCTAAGTCCATGATGTTGTAAGTTTCATCTAAAAGGAAATATAAACACTAATTTATTTTTTTTATTTTTTATTAAGGGTCCCCACTTATTTAGTATTAGCAATAACACTTCATAAGAAGGGGGGGTTGTTGGTGGCCACAATAGGACCATATGCAGGGAAGGGCAAAATCAATTTGTCAATGCGATGGAGGATCTTACCATCGATGTCTACGATGAAGCCTTGTATGGAGAGGCAAGGACCATTAACGGTTGCAGAGCTTATTGGGGTTGTTTGTGACCTTGGAGAGGAATGGGTCATGCTTTAACCACATGGAGAAATTGGCCCAGCATGACTCATGGACAGATTGGAGAAGGGCACACACTTGAGGTATGATGATACTTGGGTGGACTTCTCATGGCCGAGACTAAGAGGAAGGCTTGGTGGAACCTTCAGTGGGAGAGTTATGATGGAAGAGACTCATGACTTGATGATGATATGGTTTGGGTGACTGAGTTCACTAGACTGGATTGCAAACTTGGATGAGGATGACCGATTGTTGTGAAGGGTCTACTTAGTTGGAAAACATGGGCAACTTGAGTCATGGACATTGAGTTGGAGACATGGGGCATGGCAGTCTTATGCAAGAGCTCTTGTAGAGGTGTCACTTATGGGCATCCAATGAGGAGTACCAAGGCAAGGATGTTGTGCAAGTGGATTTGCTAATGTGACATGGAAATGTTTTATTTATGAGCCAATGGGGATGTTGTGCACTCTTGTACAATAAGGCCATGGACTGGTTGGATTTGTGAGCAGACTATGGAGCATTCCTACTACATGGAGAGTTGAGGCATCTTATAGAGACCTTTGGGCTGAGACATGTATGTTTGCTGGGATGTTGGTTGGAGATGACTCATGGAGCTCATGATGACATGGGGTTGTGACTTTTGGGGACTTCATATTATGGTGGACTTGGAGGATCTAATGCATTAAGGAGCTGAGGTCAGGGACTTTGATGCAGTATGGGATGCATAATTTTGAGTACATGTATGGATGTGATTGAGAGAGTGACTTGATGTGGAGGATCAATATGAGACACTCTAGAGTGATGGACTTGCAATGATGATGATGCCTTGGTGGCAACACTTGGGCATGGGTTGAGCCGAGACTTAACCACTTTTGTTACATGGGAGCTGATTGGTCTATGATCATGTGCAGCACATGGGAGATGAGACAGGTGTATACTTGTTTCTATGGAAGACTTGAGGGATGGCACATTGCAGATATGATGGAGGTTGCTTCATGGACTTGGATGTGGCACATCGAGAGTCGGGTTTGATGAGAGGATCTCTTCATTTTGAGGAGATAGACTTTTACAGATATGGATGATGATGTTGGATAGATGTGGCTAATTTCATGCAACACATTGACACCAAACATCATGGACAGTAAGTTACAGACAAGATGGATTTTACTTCATGGACCTGGGCATGGCTTGCTTAGATGGAGATGGATTCTTGATCGAGTTGATGTTGTGACAAGAGTTTGAGAAACGACTGATGATGGCATGAGGATGCGCACTCTCATGGTTTGAGCGTGACAGTTGGACTAGCTACCCAACTAGTTCAAATCATGGGGTCCGGAAGTCTACAAAAATGTGTTAGCATTGTGTTGGAGTATCATGGCAGCAGTTCACACGATGGCGATACATGATGAGGTTGACACGATATGTTGCAGTAAGCATGTAGCTTGAGTTGGAGGGACCAGCCTTCTATAGTGGGAGCAACATGTGGGGATTGTGACGGATGTGGTTGATGATCATTGATTGAGGAGACTTTCTGATTCATGAAGACATAAGCCTTTATGGTTTGTGTGATGGCAAAGTAGAGGTAGGAAGCATGGGCGTCTTTGGATGTTGGAGCTAGCAACACTTTGCGATGTCGTATGATGGTGTTGTCAAGGACAACAACCGTTTAGAGTGGGGGAGTATGTCAAGCCCACGATTCGAGCATGCCAGGTGGGTGCATTTAACTGATGGGTCGATGGGAGTTGGCACGGGCACACGACTAGTGAGTGACAAGTTGGGCAGTTGAAAGACGAGTTGAGGGCATGTGCGAATGGTGCGACAAGCCGACCGAATGAAGGAAACATGCGACGTGAAGTCATCTTCTGAAAGTGACTAAGTGTTGGGCGGTGGAAAGTTTATATGTGAGGCGGTCCCGCACATGGGCTCCCACACCATGGGCCGACGCGAAGTTGGGGCGAGTTGGATGAAACGGTGGATCGGCTTGGTGAGTTGACACCCTAAACGATGGACCAACTGCTATATAAGTAAAGAGTTGGAATGGTGGCAAGAATCATTCAAGCAAGTTAGTAAGTGTTCATGTGAGCTAGAGGGTGAATTAACTTGGAGAGAACTGAAGTTTGGCAAAGTGTAGGTGGACTCTTGGGCCGAAACACTAAGCTAGGATAAATGTAGAAAACGGAGCTGCAGGTCATGCAAAAGAGTGCGAGGGCATCAGGCTGAACAACCGTGCAAGAGTGTGTGAGGGCGACGGGCTGAACGACCGTGCGAGTGCATGCGAGGGCATCGGGCCGAACGACCAGGCGAGGGCATCCGAGGGCGTTTGTCTGAACGATCGGGTGAGGTTGTGCGAAGGCATTTGAGCGAGCGTGTGTGAGGGTTCTAGATCGAACGACCGAAAGGGTGAACGTTCGGGCAAAGTCATTCGAAGGCGTTTGAGCGAGGGCGTGCCAGGGCGACGGGCCGAACGAGCGAACAGATGAGGGTGCCGAGCCGAACGAGTGAATGGGCGAGGGTGTGTGAGGGCGTCGGTCTGAACGACTAAACAGGCAAGGGCGTGCGAGGGTGTCCACCTGAACAAGTTGAGGGCGTTCGGTTGAATGAGCCGCAAGTGAACGAGGTGCTGAATAGTGCAACAATGAACAAGGTGCGATGGGCAAAAATATCCTTTGAGCACTCCGAACAATGGTTCGGGTGGTGTGAATAGTGCAGGCTTAATTGCATGATTTGACAGATATTGTACTAAGGAAACTTGGGGTTTCTTGCAGAGACTGTAAAACTAAATATTTTGTGAAGTATTGATATTATTGGGCAAACTCATATTTCATTGAGTTGCCCCTCCTGGTTTATTATATTTTGTGCATATATGTTAAAAGATAATAATGATGAATGATGTAAGAATGTTTCCGTTGTGTTAATGAAAGTATATTAAGAAAGTTGAAAAATAAACTAAGTATAGAAAGTAGGCGTAGTCCACGATCGCAAGTATTGTTAAAAAGAAAGTGGTCGGTGGTGCCGCACCTCCTATAGTGCGGTTGGAAGAGTACCGCTAGTGTAGGGGCATGACACTTTTTCTCCTACTTGGAAACGGATGGACCATCGCTAATGGTATCTCGAAGCTTCTCGACAAATTCATCATTATCTAGTCTCTTCTCAATGATGTGGAGGGAATGAAATATTTAATTATTCCTGCCCATATTTCTGATCATATGCCAATTATTCTGACCTGGGAACTCTTGGATGAAAGGAGGCATTATCCATTCAAATTCAACTCACACTAGCTTCAGCAAAAGGATTTTAGGGATCAGGTACATCATGTTTGGTCCCGCAAACCTGTCCCCCCCTAGAGGTTGTATCTACATCATCCATGACAAGCTTAATATTCTAAAAAAGGAGCTTGGTCATTGTGCTAGAGAAGATAAGTTGTCAGATATCTACAACCTACTTATTATTAAGGACAATCTTGAAATTTTTAACAATCCCTCTAATCTTATGTACTTTGTGGAGGGGTACCGAAAGAACATTCTAGGTCTCAAGGAGAAAAAGAGGGCTATCCTCTTATCACAAGAGACCAACATCAAACTAAAGAGTCAGACCACCTGGGTGTCTCTTGGTGACAGAAATTTTAAATTCTTTCAACTCCATGCAATTATTAGGAAGAAATCCAATGCCATCCATGGAATATGGGACTATGATGGTCTATTTCATGAGTCCCAAATAGATTTGGAGTCAATGGCGGTCAATCACTTCAGCAACACTTTCAGGGTACATAACTTGGATTTGTCCGCTCATCTCAAATGCTTGTCACATATTATTCAAATGTTCTCGGGAGAGAACAATGATACTCTAGGTTGCCCTATTATTAAGGAGGAACTATTAGAGGTTCTTAAGGGATGTCCAAAAGACAAAAGCTCAAGGCCCAATAGATGGGATAGGAAGATTTTCCTTCACCTTTATGATTTGATGGCACAAGACCTATTGACATTGCAGAGGAATCGAGGTCTCTTGGTTACATCCCATGGGTCCTCAATGCCACATTCATTCCCCTCTTCTTGAAGAAATATCATCCACATAGTTTTTCGGACTTTCGTCATATCTCATTATGTAACTTTGTCTCCAAGTCTATGATTTATAAACTCATTGCCAACAAGATTAAGGGGTTTCTATCCAAGCACATTTCTCCCGAATAGTTCAGGTTTCTTGAGGGTCACCTGATCTAGGACACCATTGGCCTCACCCAGGAGCTCGTGCATTCAATTAAGACAAAGAATCTGAAGGCCTGTTTGCTCAAAGTTGACCTGCACAAGGAATTTGATAGCATGGATTGGGACTTCTTAAGGACGGCTAATTAAAATTGGACTTAGCCCACATAACATCTGGTGGATTATGGCTTGCATCACCACTGCTAATTTTGTGGTAATGATCAATGGCTTATTGTCTCGGCTCTTTTGGGCCTCTAGAGAGTTGCGACAAGGTTGTGACCCGTCCCCAATACTTTTCCTCCTTGTCATGGATTTCTTGAGTCGATTGATGGAGAACACTAGGGAACGGGGTCATATTCACAACATTGACATCTCCTCATACAACCCAATCACTCACTTAATGTTTGTGGATGATCTCTTGTTCGAGGGAGTAGCTAAATTCGATGAATGATCCTGCGCTTACAGTCTCATGAGCACTTTCAGCGCGACCTCGGGACTTGACATTAATAATACTAAATCCTACCTTCTCCATGGAGAGGGTGAAGAGACTGTAATCAGGGTAATTTGCAGCCTTTTTAACATTGTGTCCTCCCCCCTTGCACTTGGTTTTGTATATCTTGATTTTTGTATTAAGCCTAACAAATATCTTGTACAAGACTTGGAGTGGCTTATTTTCCTATTTGAAAACACATTATGCAAGTGGAAGCATCGGTGGCTATCGATGGGTGGAAGAATTATACTGATTAAATCCGTCTTTCAAAACCTTGCAGTATATTGGATGCATATTTTCCAATTTCCTATTGCGGCCATCCACAAGATTGAATCCATTATGGCTTGTCTCATGTGGTCTGGAGTCCTAAAAGAGGAAAAAATTCATCTAGTACATTGGAAAGCTATCACCACGCCGATCAAGGATGGTGTCTCGGGTATCCTTGACACACACAACTTCAATATGGCTTTAATCACTAAAAATTGTTGGAGGGCTATGGCTGATGATGGCATCTGGTCACACATCATCAAGAAAAAATATATGTATGATCTACCTTTTCATCTATATGGCTCAGAGGAGGAGAAATGACTCGAATATGCACATATTTTGTCTGAAGATGTATGAGGAACAATCTCCATTGGTTGTTGTCCTCCCTGAGATGGGAAGTTGGAAATGGCTCCACCATCGAGATCGGGTTGGATTCCCTCTCGGGTTTCGATGGGAGCCACACATTGTCTGCCCCCTTGATCAATTCTCTACGTAATCTCGACATTTTCAAATTACAACAAATCTAATAGAATTTTTAGATTCACCATTTGGGACAAACTTGGAAGAAGGAAAAGGAACTAGGACTACAAGGGGATTTTGTCATTGAATGGGAAAAGTACACTTCCCAATTATGTGCATCGGACATCTTTCTCTATCATTCTCTATGATTAACCCGACAAAATGATTTGAGAGGGAAAACAAAAGAAGGGACAACTGATAGTAAAAGAGATTTATCACACCATTTCATGGACCATGAAGAATTTTGATTACTCCATGTGGTATCAGGAAACCTGGAAATGGACGATTCCCCTAAAACTCATATGCTTCGGATGGTCGATGATCCATGATTGCATCCTTGCATGGAATAACGTTCTAAAAAGGGGCTTTAATTGTCCTGGAATCTGCATGATATGCAATCAGGGAGAGGAAGATGTGGATCACATCTTACTAAATTGCCCATTCATTGCCGCAGTCGGGGACGATGTTTTGTACAAATTGGGCATGATCCATTATCCGGCTTCTCACTCTCTCAAAACTTACCTCACTTTCTGAATCAATTCTAGGATACAACGTTGATCCTTACCATTATATATCATTTGGTTCATTTGACGATGTCGGAATGATCTCACCTTTGACCATAATATTGCAGTGGTATGGGAAGTAGTCATCAATTCAATGGTCCTCTTTTTGAAAATATGGTTGACGGTAAAAAAGAAGTCACTATGGAAGATCATTCTTGAGACACTAGATTGACCTATCCTGTGGGATATTTTGATGGAGCATGTCAACACTGGAAATGTGGTTGTGGGGCTGTCATCATCCCAGAGCTGGGAAAATATTTCCATTTCTAGTAAGAGAGGGGACACGGGACGAACAACAAGGCTAAAACCATTGCTCTTTGGGAAGTTCTCACAGGCACAAAATGGTTAAGACTCAATTATATCATGATATGTAGGGACACGAAGGGCATCATCGACTCGGTAAATGACTACACTTTTTTTATCCTCCTATTATCGTTGCCAACTGGATGAGGAGAATTTTTCTCATAAGCTTCTTCCAACACATTACTTTTGGTCACATATACAATCAAATTACGGACCTCCTCTCAAAAAGGGGAATCGCAAAGAATCCCGGCAAGATACAATTTGCTGCGTATGAAAAGGGTACTCAGATTGATATTGGATAAATCATCCACTCATAGGATTTACTGGAAGGAAGGGACCACATGATAATATGGACAAAAACAGTCTTAGTATATTTTTGCTATCAGTCTATGTTTTTTTGTTATAAAGCACTTGGATCTAGATTCGGAGAAATTCTTTTGTAAGGTTATATTTCTACGTAAGCTGACAGATCTGAACTTTGGCGCATATATATATATATATCGATATCGGTCACCAGAGATTAGAGAAGCAGTAGAAGAACTTTTACTATATAAACTATGTACTCTCTCTTTATTTTAGTTAATGAATGGAAAGGGTTTTTTCTTGTGAAAATCACAAATGTGTACACTTGATGAAAGCCTTCAGTGTGCAGTGTGCCTTATTGTGATGAGAAACTCTTCTCGGCAATCTCATCTAGGCTTAACATGCAGATTTAAACCACTCTCAGCCATACCGAGTGTCAGTGAGAGATGATATCTCACTTCCATTCCTTCAACAGCTTCAAATTTGAAGAAACGTAAAAGCACAGCAGCAACAATCTTCATCTGCATATATGCAAAATCCTTCCCGAGACAAGTACGAGGTCCAGCCTGCAACCAAAGCATACAGGTTAACGATTTCAACGCATTGTGAGAGGCCCTTTTCTGACCTGATAATTAAATGTCAAGATAATTAAATTTACTTACGTGAAATGCAGTAAATTTGAATGGTGATTGGGGCTGGAAAATCCCGTTGTGAAGCCATCTCTCAGGCCTAAACACCTCAGCATCACTACCCCAAAGGTATGTCATCCTTCCCATAGAGTAAGGGACATAGTAGACCCGATCACCTTTCTTGACTTTGAATCCATCGGGAAGGATATCGTCCGAAGCTACTTCCCTTCCATCCTACATCAACACAAAATGGAAAACAGGTATACTGAATTCTGCAACCTCTAATCTCGGGATAATTATCCATATTCAAATCAAGCTTTTCCACAAGACAAGTCATAGAGAAATAGTGGTTAGCGAAGCTTACAAATGTGAAGAAATATGATATAGTATTTTACCATAATTCCACTACATGCTAACTAGAGGAAAAACAAGGCTAACCAGATACATGGACGATATTCAGTCAAAAGATTGTTGCCTGAAGAAAGAAACAAAAGTGTCTTACGAAGGGAACAGGTGGATATAATCGTAAGGTCTCCGATAAAGCTGCATGAAGATAGTGCATCTTGTTCAATTCTGTGTGTGTCAGACTTTGACAAAACATAGTAATAGATTCTTCAGTGGTGATACACTCATTCTCCTTGACCACATCATGAATTTCTTGAAGCAGCTTTTTTTCAACGTCCGGATTCTTGCAAAGCAAATGAAAGAACCAACAAAGGGCAACTGAAGTCGTGTCCCGGCCAGCTACCATCAAACTCAGCAAAATATCTCGTAGATTCATGTCAGAGTATTTCTCTGGTTGTTCCTCAGTTAAAGCGATAAAACGAGACAATAGATCTGGTTTCACCTGCAAATATATTTGAAGGGCAATTACAGAGAAACGAGGTTACGAGTTATAATGTTAAAATTACAGTAAAAATGTTAAAAGACAAGTTCCAAATGAAGACCAAGGTTGTTGTGTATCTTCCCTTACATAGTTATTCTGTAGAGAAATATCTTGTTTTCTTCGTTGAATGACCTTCGAAATAAAGTCGTCCAGCGTTTTAATGCTAGTCTTCAGGGTGGCCTCTGACAGAATATTGAAGTATCTTTTTAGCTTCCAAGTAACACCAAAGGAACGAGCCAGAATAGCAGTCATTGTGGTATCAAAAGCAATCGAAAGAGATGGCTCTTCTCCGATGTAATTGGTATTTGATGAGCTGTTGATGTCCACCCCAATGCTCAGTTTGCAGATGCCATCCATTGTTGCTCTCAGCAAGAGACCCTATTCACATTTATAAATAACGAAGTATGGTTACTGTCAATTGCCGGTATTAACCTAAGAGAGAACAGCAAATGCACTTGGAATTATAAATTTTGCAGCGTATGAACTATGTAAAGGATGCAATATGCCTGCATCTCTACTGTTTGGTTTGTTTTACAAGCTTCCAGTAGAGTTCTGGAAAGTTTCATTGCAGTCTCCCGAAAAACAACACTGCTGAAATCTTTCAACACTTTGGTGGAGAATCCGTGACTAGTTAATTTCCTCTGTTGTCTCCACAGCTCCCCATCAACGTTGAACATACCATCGCCGAGAAAGTCTTTGAAAAGTTCATTCGTCGCCTTTCCCTGTAAAAAATTTCAAAACAAATATAAGATAAAGAATGTGAGAACAACAATACGTACAAGACCTGAACCAATCGTAAAGCAGAAAGCCGACCTTGACGTAGTTTGCAAAATTAGAACTGAGTATGTGCTCCACGTTTGCAGGATCGGTGGTAAAAACCCTGCTGAAGGTAGGGAAAGCTATTCTGTATGTTTTGTGGCGTCTGTGATGATGAAGAATAAAGTCAGGTAGGCGTTCAAAATTGATCATCATACCAACCATCGTTGCAGGTAGAGGTGGAAATAATCCTAATCCATCCCTGCGCTTCATTTTGAAAAACATAATTACTAAGAGAGCGAGTGTTAGAGTTGCCGCTACATACTCCATGCTCAATGCCATATCTCTACTGAATGATTGATATGTAATGAAATTGCTATGGTGCCAATTATATGTCAAAGGCATTGATACCCAAAGGCATGGAGCACTCGTTAATAACAAGTTGACTCAGATCCCACATTAGCAAATTGCGGAGAGTGACATCATAGGTGATGTTATACTAATTTAAGGCGTGGAGCACTCGTTAATAACAAGTTGACTCAGATCCCACATTAAGCCATTACACCTCACTATCCACTTAGTTTATTAAGCCATTACACCTCACTATCCACTTAATTTTTCATGGAAACTAAGTCAGCAAGGTAACCTAGGTCATGGACGAAGAGATGGTGGATTACTTAGAGAACCCCGTCATTTATACATATTTGAGTGCTGCAAAAAATCTCTATTGAGCCCCCTTCCTCACCACCTTTTGAAACAGAATCATTATATGACGTGAGTCTAGGGGAACATCCAAGATTTGTCCTTGAACCTAACACCAATTTATTAGGAATCATACTATTATTGCTGCAAGAGGACATAAGTCATTCCTCTTTTGAATGATCTCATGGTGGGCTTGATATGGACACTTTATGGGTCACTTCCTAATCCAATGTCATAGGATATGCTATGACTATAATTTTCAAGAGGAAATCCCTCACATCCAAAAGATGGAGGATTTGATTCTAGTTCTTTGTTTCATCATCAAATGCATGACTATGTAATTCATAAGGAAATGGATGAACACGAACTTCATTGGTGTTGTAGATTACCCTTCTTGTAGCATGATTCTAGATAGGGAATGGAATGTGAGGATCTTACTTCTAGTGAGGACACTGAAAAGCCTCTTTGACCTTGTTCACATTGTGGTTCAAAAGAACTCTATATAAAAATGGAAAGGTACGATTTAATTATCATTTGAATAAATTGGAGTAGTAGTAGTTTGGATTTTTATTCCTACCTTTCCAATTACCTTTTGGTCATAACATGTTCTATGAAAAATTGGAAACATTATAGGCTTCCTACATAAATCCGTTTTTTTCTACTTATTGATGCTAGAGCATCAACCCTAGGAAACCCAATTTTGCCTAGACCCAAAAGAGGGTCATGAAATTTCTAGAGGGAAAGACATTTCCCTTTAGTGTAATTTCTATAAATTAGAAATATTGGGATTTTTATGTAATTATATGTGCCCTCATTATAGAAAAAATTGGACTATTAGATTTTTAGGTTATTTTAATGCTCTGGTATTTTTCCTAATTGGTCCTTTGTAAAAATGATAAATGTCAGGGTGAGGTGTTATAAAGGTCTTAGGAGTTGGGAAATATGTCCAAAATAATATTCATTTTGTTAAAATATATTATGTCTAGTAGTTATATACGTCTCTACATAACATGTTAGCATAAGCCTTGGAGATTACAACCAGAATAGCTAGAGTGTAGAACTCAAGGAGCTTAGAGGGACATAGCCTAAGAAATGGTCAATAACACTAGTATAAAACTAGTGTAAATCCTTTGTAAATACATCATTACGAATTATAATTGAATCCAAATTTTTGTCCAATTATTCCTTGTGTTCATTTTCTCTTCACAAGCATGTTTTTTTTTTTTTTTATCTTATGTATGGTGGGCATGTGTCTCTATGTAGAATACTAGAAGAATCCCATCATCTACATGGATAAAATTCTCAAGTTCAAGATCTGGAATAACAAGTTCAAGGGGGAGAGAATTTAAATATTGAACTCGATGTGCATAAATCAATATTGACCATGAATTATTGAGTCCTATGTGCATGTTTGGTGGCATTGTGTTTAACTATCCTATCATTGACTCAAAGCTATGGGAGGTTGAATAAATTGACATAAGTTCGAGTGTGTAGGGAGAATCTAACATTTGAATTTCAAACACGAAATGGGGAGATACTGTGGTTAAACCCCCCCTGAAGATCCAAGAATGAAATAAAAGGGATATTTTTGAAAATTCTGGGGAAGAAATCGTCGTTAGTTTGCAACAAATTTATTGTTTGAGGTCAAACTTCCGAAGGAGAAGAGAAACGATGAGTGTGGACCCCCCAACTCTTTGGTTACTCTACCAAATCAACATTTTTTTTATTTAAAGAAGGGAAATTTGAGTAAGAAATGGAAGTGTGGATGACCCCTCATCTTGTGCAATTCAACTCCATCATATGTTTTTACCTATGTTAATACCACGCTGATGTGGGGAGACTCACTTTAGAAAATTGCGGAGAGTGACATCATAGGTGATGTTATACTAGAGAGTGACATCATAGGTGATGTTATACTAATTTGAGGAATGGAGCACTCGTTAATAACAAGTTGACTCACCTCCAAGATCCAAGATTTGTCCTTGAACCCGATACCAATTTATCAGGAACAATACATTGTTACCAGAGGACATAAGTCATTCCTCTTTTGAATCATCTCATGGTGGGCTTGATATGGACACTTTACATGTCACTTCCTAATCCAATATCATAGGATATCGTATGAACTATAAGAGGATTCAACAGTAGTTCTTTGTTTCATCATCAAATGCATGATTATGGAATTCATTCATGCATTTGATGACTATGGAATTCATAAGGAAATGGATGAACAAGAACTTCATTGGTGTCGTAAATTACTCTTTTTGGAGGAGTTGTAGTTTGGATTTTTCTTCCTATCCTTCTAGTTAATTGTTCATAAAATGTTCTATGAAAAATTGGAAACATTATAGGCTTCCTACATAAATCCATTTTTTTCTACTTATTGATGCTTGAGCATCAATCATA
Source organism: Pinus taeda (assembly GCA_000404065.3). Taxonomy (NCBI): domain Eukaryota; kingdom Viridiplantae; phylum Streptophyta; class Pinopsida; order Pinales; family Pinaceae; genus Pinus; species Pinus taeda. Next base: position 41,977 of record APFE031388561.1, on the reverse strand, counting down.
AGAAATATTGAGATTTTTATGTAATTATATGTATCCTCATTATAGAATGGACTATTAAATTTTTAAATAACACAAATCAAAATTTTAAATAACACAAATCAAAATTTTACCTTAAATAATTTGACCAAATTCAAATATCAAAAATCTAAAATAAATTAGACTAAAACCAATTCTTTAAAAATACACTTTTTAACTCCATTATAAATATAACAATATCATTGGTTAAGTTCAACCCACCTCACTATCAAACACACCACGAGTGGACCTAAAATATTAGGATGTATAGGAAGATCGTTTTTCCACTATGTACGTTTTCATTTATGTAATTAAAAATTAAAAATAAAATAATAAAAAAATATAAATAACTTATAGGACATAAAATATTAGGATGTATAGCAAGACCATTTTTCAAGTTCACTTGTTAAGTTCAACCCACGTCACTACGGATACATCAAACACACCGCGAATAAAATATAAATATTAGGATGTACAGCAAGATCATTTTTCGACTATGTACGTTTTCATTTATATAATTAAAAATAAAAAATTAAATAATAAAGACATATAAATAACTTATGCGACATAGAATAATGGACATAAACTATTAGGATGTATAGCA
>APFE031388561.1:1519-40833 GCA_000404065.3 Pinus taeda | reverse complement strand
AATTAAAAATTAAAAATAAAATAATGAAGATATATAAATAATTTATGAGACATAGAATAGAAGGTGATGGGTGTATTGTTAAGTCATTTTATGATGTGAAAGTTACTTGTTCGAAATTTTGTGGGCAAAAATCTAGTCATGTTTCTAATTGTTGTTCTACATTATAATAGACAGACTATATTCTCCATGAACTTTTCAAAATAATTCATGAAGCACTCCAACAATAGCCCTTTGTACAATGATTGCACACATTCTAGGAAAAGACCTGAACTACATCCTCTCCCTTTCTCTTGTAATATTTTTATTGAGGTCTATGTAAACCTTGAGCTGCAAGAGTAGCTATTAACTTCAAGGGATTTCACTGGATTTGACCCTGTGACCTATGGTAGTAAAAAAGCTAGAAGCAGTAAGTTAGTGAGTATAAATTCTATGTGCAAAAGAAAATTAGGAGAGTGAGAAAAAATTAGAGTACATTATTTTTAAATTTAATGAATGGTGAGGTACTCAGAAGATCTTGAAGAATCTTCGAAGGTTAGAGGGCAAGAATAATAAAAGATGATGATATTGAGTAGTGAAGAAAGGAAATAAAATAATTTCAATTGTCATAACAAATGTTAAATTGATGTACCTTCACTGATATCAAATGCTTTAAAGGCAGTTTCATAAGTGAAGGTTCATTTGTTAGGTATCTTTTGTGAGTTATAGGTGTTCATGCCATTTGTTGAAACAAGGGGGAAGAGGTTAGGAAAGAGTCGGGGTATTATGTCTCATGTGAAATCCTTTCAAGGAAATTTCATAAGCGAAGGTTTATTTGTTACGTATCTTTTGTGAGTTGTTGGTGTTCAAGCCATTTTTTGAAACAAGGGGGAAAAGCTGAGGAGAGAGTTAAGGTATTCTGTCTCATTCTTCAATTTGGTTTTTCTAGTGTTGTTGCAACTTGCAACTCTAAATGTGCATCAATGGAAATAATTTTAGTCATATATATTAACTAAAAACACACCAAGGGCTTGATTGGTTGCTTAAGAGGGGATGGCGATATCCTCCCAACCAAAGTTCAATTCCTAATAAGTGTGTGTTTTATCCCATCAAACAATGTGGTTATTCTAGCCATTTTGTCTGTATCGATGTGCATTTTCTCTAAAGTCTGATACAATATCCCAAATCTTTACACATGCTCAACCCTTAAATTATATAGAAGAATTTTCTTCTTCTATTTCATATTTTCATGTTCCAAGTGATTAAAAAAGATATGGAGTTGACATGATGCAATTCTTCATATGAAGAATAGTATAAATGTTGATGTTTCCATGACCTAGTTTTTCTGATAGTTTATAAGTTCTATTATGTTGTTTATTTTCAATGTCCTAAGAAGATGGTCTTAGGTTATCACTAATGACTTGGTGTATAGACAATATTTGTACATCATATTTTGTTTGTCTTAAATCACTCTGAAACTAAATGTTTCTCTATGTGCTTTTGCCATTAGTAAGATGTTTCCTTTGATTGAAAATGCTATGATATTCCTATCAAGTCCTATGTGGGGCAAGCACTATGATCTTACTGTCATGTAATATGTGGGCAAGCACTTTCTTTGCTATCAATGTCCCTTGTTATATGTTGAATCCTATGTTCGTGAAGTAGCACTAAGTTTCTTCATCTTTAGAGTCTCAAATTTTCTCTATCATGTGCCGTAAGATGATGCAGTGATAAAAAATAGAGTGCTTGGTCCAGAAGCTAACTTATCTTCAAGCCCTTTACTCTTCATATTTTAACTCTTTACCAAATTTCATCCTTATCATTCCTTCCATTAGTTTCACAAACACCAAGCTGATCATTATTATTATGTAGTTCCCTAGGTTCTTCTTCTCCCTTCCTCTGAAGATTGATATAATAAGACTTGTTTTCCATTATGTTGGAACTTGAAAGGCCTTCCTAGATCATTTCAATGATTTTTGTTGATAAGCGTTTTCATTGAGTTTTGCTGATAAGTGTGTCTAATATATTCTTGTCTCAATTTGAGGTGTTTTGCGAAGAGGCATTTGATATCATTTACTGTCCCTGTAGCTACCCTCTTTATACCTTCTTCTAGTTCCTCTCTTGTCAAACATTCCCTTGTGGATGTACCAAAACTACAAAGGATCCAAATATATTTATGAATCTTCAATTAGAACTCTCTTGCATGATAATGACATCAATAATGGGATCATCCCATTCCATTCCATTATGTTGTTAAACAATTTGTGGGCTTTATTTCATCCATATGCACATTTTAAAGCTTACCCCCATTAAAAAGCAATAAAAGTATAATATCTTGAACCAAATTGTTAAATGCTATGGACTCCTCCTATCTAGTGCACTTCTTCCCAATTGCCCCATTCCCCATACCTTGCTCAATTTGCACCAAAAAAATGTTTATTCAATAATTTCTCATGATGCCACTATTAAGTTAAGTTGAATTTCTCTATAGTGGATGTTTGGTATCTACAGGGATTTAACACATGACACAAAAGTTATATGCATAATCTACTTAAACTTTAGACTCTCATGCACTTTTTACCAAATTTCCTTGTTACCATTCCTTCCATCGGTTTCACAAACACCAAGTTGATCATTATTGTTATGTAGTTCCCTAGGTTCTTCTTCTCCCTTCCTTTGAAGATTGATATAATAATACTTGTTGTCTAGTATGATGGAACTTGAAAGGCCTTCCAAGATCATTTCATTGAGTTTTACTGATAAGCGTTTTCATTGCGTTTTGGTGATAAATGTGGCTGATATATTCTTGCCCCAATGTGAGGTCTTCTACTTGGAGCCATTTGATATCCTTGTCTTTCCCTGTAGCTACCCTTTTTATACCTTCTTCTAGCTCCTCTCTTGTCAAACATTCCCATGAAGGGCTTGATTGGTTTCTTAAGTGGGGATGGTGATATCCTCCCAACCAAAGTTCAAATCCTGATAAGTGTTTGTTTTATCCTATCAAACAATGTGGTTGTTTTGGACATTTTTCTGTATCGATGTGCATTTTCTCTGAAGTAATATCCCAAATATTTGCACTTGCTCAGTGCTCATCCCTTAAATTATTATAGAAACATTTTCTTCTTCTACTTCATATTTCTATATTCCCAGTGATTAAAAGAGATGTTGCAAAGGAAATATCATAAGAGGATAGTATGTGGAAGAAGAGAATAACGAAATTAAAGAAATTAGGACCTGATGAATAAATAAATATGTTACAACTTTGTAGCTGCATATCTAAAAGGATAGACAAGAATCTTTGCAAGCTTGTTGAAAACAAGGGCACTCTCTCAAACAAAGAAATATTTGTGGTTTTATATACCTAATAGGACAACTAATTATGAAAAAAATCATTGGAACAATATAAAAGAACTCAAAACCCTGCTAAATAAATAAATATGTTACAAATTTGTAGAAAGGATAAAAGAGAATCTTTGCAAGCCTCTTAAAAACAAGGTAACTTTCTCAAATATAAAAATATTTTCGGTTTTGTACACCTAAATTTTCAATTTTCAACAAAAGCCAGACAAGATAACTAATCACGAAAAAATATCAATGGAACAAAATGAAAGAACTCAGAAACTTGCTAAATAAATAAATATGTTACAGCTTTGTAGCTAGATCTCATCATAATATTTTTGAATTATGCATGATTATATTGGTTTCTTTTGTTATAAAGGCAGCTTCAGTGAAATATTTTGAACATAGTATCCATATTACTTTGCTAATAAGATTTCATTTTAGATTGAGTTTTTTGTTGGTAGTAGCTATCCATGTAGGGTAATAAGGACTGTCTAGAAATCCAATCACTAGATTATTGGTCATCATTTGCATTTGACTCCATCATGATTACTGTGCAAGTGCCTCTAAAAAATATGAAGGTACTTGATTCTGACAGAGGATATGAAAATAGGAGCATACCAAGCCATTTCACTAAATTAGATAACCTCCCTTCATGCTAAGTTGAAACTCTAAAATTCTTTCCATTGACTGGAACAAAGCCACTGTTGTCTCTGCTTTTAAGAACAATTATCATGGTATTTGGTTTCATTTCATCAAAAGAGACCATATTAATTTAAGGTATCCAGGAAAACAAACGCATCATCAACAATTTTGCTACATCACACATCAACAAATTTACTCATTTGATGATTGTGTAATATCATTTTGTTTGGAAATATATAAATCAACATTACTCAAAATACAATAAATATTACCAATGTATACTTCAATTTGAATAAAACTCTACTCATAAAAGGATCCTTTATGCAAAAATTGCAAGTTTTACTCTGTCCAAGAGTGAAAAATGTTCTAATTAAGCCTACATTTGGATTCTAGAAAAAAAATCAGGTAGGGGTGGTAGGTGAGATCATCTTATTAGTTTCCTTTTCACTCAAGCGAATAAGTCTATAAGAAACCAATTTTTACATTTACCCTTGTTGATATTTATGTTATAAAGCAAGGAATCATTCAGAAATTGCTACAGATATCAGGGAACATTGGGCTTCTATAAATGTATCGAGAATATGAATAAGATCATTGTTGAAGAAGAAATTGAGTAAATTAGGTCTTAACTTGAGTTTCTTGAGCTAATAGGCCATGTCCACAATATATAATTTAAAATGTATCTTCTTTATACAAGACAAATATGGGAATGATTATAAGGTTTTAAATAATAAGGACATCGGTATGGGGACCTTAACCAAAATTAAGGAAGATAAGGGAATTATACCATAAATGGATCTTTAAGGCTCATTAGCATTGACCATAATGTCAAACCATAATAATACCATTTATAGGTGGTGTTGGCCTCAAATTGGAATATGAGTACCATTATGAAGTCATGTGTGTTAGAATGGTTGTCTAACGACATTGGTTAAGGTCAAGGGAGGAAAATTTATGTGTTTATTCCTTTATGAAGTCTTAAAGGATCAAGGGCCTTGAGCCATTAGCTATCATTAGTGGAGAAATCTAGGGAATTAGAACACTAATGGACTATGATAAAGGTCTTGAACTATAACACAAACCCTGTGAAGGGAATCGTTTGCACATGGGTTGGAAGGGGATGCTATTAGAAATTTTATGTTCATAAGGGATTGGTGTTAGGGCCTTGACCACAATTAGGGAGGGGGGAAATAAGGTCCTTCATCTCTAAGGTGATTTTATGGGACATGAAATTTTTTTCAAACCACGACAAATGTCTCTAGGAAGTATCTTTGTCCTTTATTGGGATATCCAAACTAGTATGGTGCTTTCCACATGATCGGTGGATCTTAGGTGTTTGACCATGAATGAAGTTTCTAAGGCCTTGGTCCTTCATCTAGTCCTCAAACTACCATACAAACCCAAACTATTGACATATTTTTGGGATATGTGCATCATTAGAGGATTTTATGTACCTGACATGGGTTTGAGGACCTTAACCATGGTTAATGAAGGAAATTAATGGATATATAATGAAAATTAATCTTTTAGGGCTTATAATCATTGGCCTCTAAATAAGATATCGGTGCCATTATAAAGTTTCAGACAAAATGGGTTAAGGTCAAATAGATTAAGCCTAACATTTAAGGACATTTAGGAAGGACCATACTCCCTCATTATAACAAGTGAATAATTTTAGTCCTAATTTTGTCAACATGGGATTCCACATTGTTAAAGTCCTTATAGAGAATCCAATTGACCTTTGACAAGTGTTCAACCAATGAATGCTAGTGTGAGGCACATCTATTCACCACAATGGTTGAGTAAATATTTGCAAGGGAAAGAACCTTGCCTCCTATTTATGGAGGCACACACAACTTAGTTAAATGGTTTGATACCTTGGTGAATTACACATGCTCTGAAGTTGGGTGAGATAAGAGTGGCTACCCACCTTGAATTTCTTCATGTAAGGTTTGAAAATTTATTGTGCCAGACCATATATGAGATAAGGTTGATCTTGAGGTAACACTAATAATTTAATTCTTATAGGAAAGGATGTAAAATAAATGTACAAATTATTCTCACCATGATATTCTTGAGTGGCCCTATAATACCCTTTACACTCTAAGATGAAACTTTCATGGGTAACATTCTATGATAACTTCCATTCCCTCCCATCCTTACCACTAAGCAACTGGTAGGAGTTACATGATAAAATGTTTTTCTTCACTAGCACTTGCAAAACCCATTGGTCCATGGTATTTATTTTTCGTATTTTTTATTCTTATTTTGAATCCACATTGTGTTGCCCATGAAGACTCCAAGGTAATCATTAGGCCCTTCAATTACTACCACTAGAAAACATAACAACCCAAGAAAATCAATGTGCATTTAACACATAATAAAATTGTCTAGCTTTGAGGTTGCTAGCACTGCATTAATTGAATCCTTAGCTTAGGTGTTGGGGAGCCATGACATTTTTTCCTTTCTTAACAACTTGAGTCCATTCTCCATCTTCACCAAAGGCTAAAGTCTTCCATGTTGTTAAATTTATAGTTGGAGGGTCGGGGTAGGAGGGGGAAAGTGGGCAGGGAGAGAGTGGATGTGGGAAGGGGGTGTGCGGAAAGAGGAATATATCAAAGGAGTCAACATTAGTAAATGAAGGGAAATACATAATACTATGGAAAGGAATTTGAAAATGAAAGAAAATATTCAACAAGTTGATATAGTAAACATATTCATGTTAAGCCTAGAGTCAACTTTGACAAAAACTATTCCTCCCACATCATGTCAATTAAGCCAAGGCCCTCTATGCCAATCAAGTGGAAAATGTTGTTAGTTCCAATAATAAGTATGAAACAATGGGTAGTTATTGTGGTGATGACACTCAATCCTACATAGTCAACTCCTATTGACCTCAACCTTCATTATTGTCACTCCCTCCATCCCTAGAGCTACCTATAATAGAAGGCAGTGATTCCCTGAAAGGGAGACATTAGTTATAGTGGTATTGTAGCTTACTTTCATAAACAAATGATGACTTCAAGTGAATTATGATAGATGTAAATCTATAAAACTTATTTGAGATTGTTTCCATATAAGAACAAGCTTATGTTAGCCCATTTAGAATTGCTTCTAAGAATATATAGACATAAAGAAACATGAACAAGATCATATGAATAAGAGGCGGGCAACATTAATAAGGAAAACAAGAAAGTGTGTCCATGGAAACATTGCTATTATAGCCATTAAAACAAAAGCGTAAAAGAACCCATAAACTAAAAAATAAATATAAATTAGATGAAAAGAAAAGAAAATCTACGTTAAAGAAGCAAAAGACCTAAAGAAAGAATATTTAAAAACATATAAAGAACAAAGAAAGTAACAAATGAAATCGACACCAAAAATCTAAGATAAAAGTCTTAAGCCTCTTATAACAATACACTTAAAAAAACAATAAAAACATCTAAAGTAAACATCATAAATTTATGCTATCTAACCATAATTCTAAAAATACCTCATAAAATTCATAAACCATGACAAAACATCAAATAATAAAAATAAATAAACATTAAATTTGATGTTAATAAAAATAAATAAAATATAAAAATAAACATGAAATAATCATTTTTTTAAAACCCTCCTAAAATTTTAATAATGTATTTCATATATAATAATTATTATTTCATATAAAAAGTGATTAATTCTTTAAATGAGAAATTTTATAAAACAAATTTACCACCTTATTTTAAAATAATTAATAACTATATTAAAAAAATTACACAATAAAATATAATAAAACATTAAAATATAACATAGGAAACATTAAAACATCATTCAAGAAAAATAACCTGAGCACTAGTGGCGAATGGACATAAGAGCTAACTGGTCCACAAGGAAGGCGCTGGCAGCCCATCTGAAGTTCACATGGGCGGATCAACGTGGCTAGCTGCAATTGACTCACGGGTTTCCATAAAAATAATTACAGTTAATTACCTTTCATTGACTCACGGGTTTCCATAAAAATAATTAGCTTTGTTCAAAACTCGGAAGGATTGCAGGCGTGTTCATAGGCACCATGGCATAATAACTTCATTATAATACTCAACCTAGAAGGCATGCTCATTATACCCTTTTTAAACTCGTCAAAATGGCCATATGTTTATTATGCCTCGAGCAATGGGTTGAGAATCCCAAAGCGAACCTACTTCTGAATATAGGTCAGTCAGCGATAACAGTATTCATACTAGGCTAGGGAGTGACGTATACAGTTTACCTAACTTATATATAAAAAAATTGTGGGTAGTTTAATGAGGCGGAGGAGTTGCTTGGAAAGTTATGGAAATTGCGGTGATATTTAGAGAAAATCTGGCAAGAATTTTTGTAAATCCAAGTTATAGTTGTTAAACTTCAAAATTTTAGGTGTCCTAGACGTTTTTGATGGTGCTGAATCCATTTCCACCATCAAAAACACGATTCAAACACTGCATTTACAAGATTTTTTGAAATTTTATTGGCCAAATTTCGGCCACTTTTAACTGTCTGGGCAATTCCTCCTCTCGTTAGACGACTCCTAAAAATTATTTATATGTGCATACACAAATGATACACATTGAATTATCATCATTGACTCCAACTTTTATCAACCTTTAAATTGAATTTTTTTATTAATTTAAGTATTAATGATTTTCCTTTTATAATGGAAACAATATTTTTATCTAATAATAACATTAACATAATTAAATTATAATAAATTTAAAATAAAATTCAATTAAAAAAATTGAATTTATTTTATTTTATTTTATTTCATGAAGTAATAATATATTTATATATATTGGTGAATTTATATTAAAATTTTTATATATGAATTATATCTAAAAAAATTATTTTGAATAAAAAAAAATGTAAAAATAGTTTTATAAATTTGAAATTATAATCCTAAAATTATCACAAATATTTTTTCTATTTTTATAAATAATTTACAGAATATTTTTTTAATTATTTTTTTTTTTGCAAAAAATTATTACATAGGAATAAATGTTATTTTCTATTATATTATTTACTCTTTTTTAATAGACTCTTTTACTGTAAAAATTGTTATTATAAGAAAGTTATGATCTCTCATTATAATCATTTTATTGGCCCTAAAATTTTATGGATGCAAATTTCCTATATTTGTTGTTTTTGTCATTATTTTGTAAGTTGATTGCTATCAAAATTTTAAATTACTTTATTAATTATGGTTTTAGTTAACATTGCGGGCATAATTTAAATATTTCCAAAAGTAATAATAAAAGTATTTAAACTAGTAAACAACTAAGTTGAAACCAAATTATCACAAAATCCAAATTAAACTTATCACAAACTTAGAATAAACAAATGTATTAAAATTCTAATTTTTAAATTATAAATTACACAATTGGAAATACTTAGTTTTAAATATAAAAGTGGTTCCAATAGAAGAAGAAAAAAAATGTAAATGCGTTTGTAAGTATTACCAATTATATAAAATGTTAACAAGACAAATAAAAATAATATAATTAGTAAAATAAAGAAAACAAAAATATGCAACAATATTATAAATGATGAAATGACACAAGTACATATCACTCACTGTTTTCATCACCCTGATTATCTTTCTCGCTTGACATGATACATAGTTGTTTTCAAAAATATGTTTTGATCTAGGTCATGTCTTAGTACACATCATCAATCCCTATCCAACACATCTGGGTAAAAAAATACCTAATTGTAGTGTTTGCGGAAAACATAAGGCTCCCTAGCTTCATGCCACATCTTTCTAGAGTTGATACATATTAGCCCACTATCGTGATCTTCCTTTACATTATTCCGATCAAAGGTATCCCACCACTTGTACCTAAAAATAACACATTAGAATGAAGAGAAGTCCACTTTATTGATCTCTTGTATCTTTCCGACGTAACCTAACATCCCTTGTATCAAGTTTTGATTGCGGTCGCTAGCATAACTAGATTAATTGAAATCAACTTCCACTCCATAGTCTTGTGTCATGCATCCATCATCGACATCCTCTATGCAAAACTAATGTCCATATGCCCACATACATGGAAACAAATGCATCTATAAAAAACTAAAAAGATCACAGTGGCATGTGTCTAATTGCTCAAACATAATTAAAATATAAAATATAGATGATACAATTCAAAGGTGCATTATGAAGTAAAAAATGTACAAAAAGATTATTACGAAGTTGCTGGACCCAATCCCTATGTTTAGTCCATCTTCTTCAACACATGTGTAATGACCATATACACCCTCTTTCTCTCTGACTTGGTCAACAACCCAACTATTGGGGCATATCGTTAGAATGTTTTCTTTTAAATGATCAGGATAAGGCACGCTTCTACCATTCAATATAATGACCTACTAGGTCTATACTCCACAATCGGTAGCCTTAAAACACTAAGACTACACTACAAGTCTTAAGAAAGAGGCTTCAACCCTTCCTATCCCTCATTTCTCTAATTAAAATTGCACTCATATCAGTTATACATAAACATGAAACAATTGGTTTTCAGAGTTTTGCGCTATATGGAATATCTGAGCGTCATTAAGAGAACACATGAGTATGTCGAACCTCTATTTCTCGAAATTCTATCTCAAAATAATTTTGACCAAGCGCGGTGCTTCTGTGGGTTGATGTGACCCTTCTATCACCTGGCGCATCCCATCTGTCTCAGGTGCGACCCATGATGCGACCTTTCTGTTTTAGCGCTATCATATTCCCGAGCTAATTTCAATGACAAGAATCTTGTTCAACTTCTCCTGGAGATTCATTTACATTATTGAAACTGTGGATGGTTTCCTCTCCCATGGATCCTTCATCACACTGCTCATATTTCCCCTGTAGCATTCTCTAAAGAACATAACAGATTAACTTCCATGCAATCTGATCATTTCAACCTTAAATCAACTAGTGACTCTCAATGAATGGATCAACGATCTTTGACCTCCCCAAATCTCCAAGACTCTAATTCTCTCACTCGTTCAAAAGTTGGTTGCAATTCCAGTGTTACTCGAAAGAACATATGTCAAGGTTCCAAAACCCCTGCAATCCACCTTCAACCTAAGGTCATTTTTATATTTCATTTAGAATCGACTTCATCTCATTTTGACAGTGATTTCCTAAGGCAGAGACTTCAAGGTCAACGCAATCTTCAAAGTTCAATTGTATGTAGATATGATTTCATCAATATTGCTCAACACAACAATCCTCTCAGAAACAAATCCATAGTTCAATGCATTCAACAAGATTTAATATAATTTCACATACATTTGATGTATTAAGTGGGTTTTCAAACATTCTACTAGAATCACATGTTTCTTTTGTCACGAACCACCATAGATATACAACCATAACAATTCAAACATTTAAAACATTCAAAATCTAGAGGAACACATATATTTACTTCACATTGACAAAAATATTCAAAGTTCCAATGCACATAAAAATGCATTTCATTAACCAGTTTCAAATATATACAATACTTGGGCTGATTTCCAATATGGGCTCGCAACTCTAGCCTTTTTCTCCACATTCCGCTCACCTCTTCTCTACATGCCGCTTAGGCTTACAATTTAGGAACAATTACATAGTTATTGATCATTCTGGTTCCTAGTTCTTCTCCATACATCTCTCAACTAGTCCCTAAAATCTCTTAATGATCCCTTGAGGATCTCAACAATAGTTATATATCTAAATTCTTCTTTTATGAGCATATTATACCAAATCCATCAATCTACTTTTAACTCAACTAATTTCCTATTATAGGATCTCCTAATCCCTAAGTCCTTTATGAGATCTTCACAAGTCTAATCATCTCTCATATTTTCACATAATTGAGAATATTTACATTTAAAACCTCACACACATATTTCTCACTCAAATTATTAAAAATATACAAAATTTCCTATTAAGAAATAAAAAACTTCAGATCCCCTAAGTCAACCAAATATACAATGTTTTCTTGAGCAGGATGCTCCTACATCAGACTCCAACAGTAGAAAAAATTATTCATAGACTCCTATCTATGAGGTCTATCACTTTTCTGTAGTAATGTGACAACTACAAGTTTTAATGACTTGCTACCTCCAAGATCCAAACCTTAATTTGTAATTGTCTAAATGCTTTGCACCTTTGTTGTTGTTACATGTATGTTGTCTTCTGGTTCATTTTCATTTCTTCGTTCAGTTTCAAATTATGATTAATCATCCCTTATGTTGTTAGTTGTCTCCATCTAGACTGTCTCATCATCAATTTCCACAGTTCTTCAATCAAAAAATCAATTTATGCTTTCTCATGGAATCCTTTTGTCTCAATAACTTGCCTGAGATTGTTTCTCTACTGTAATTTTTCACATTCATTTTTAATCTACTAGTTGCTCTTTTCAACCTTTTTTTCCATCCATACATCTTTAATTTCTTTGAAAACATCTTCTTCTGCAATTTCCATTTGTTGCTTCTTATCTTCAAATTTACATTCAAGAAGTAAATTGTATGTCATCTTTCTGACTACATACTCATCTACTTTTTCTTCTCGGTTAGCTATTACATTAGAAACTTGGCTACTGACACATATCTTTGTCCCAATCAAATATTCAGACACTCCCTCCTTTCTGACTGCAGTAACACTCTCATACTCCTGTTCTTTCAACAAATACTCCAACAATTCAATTTCTCTTTGTCACCCCACAAGTACTTCATCATGATGTTGTTTATAGTCTTCAATAGGTTCTTCTTCTTTCTTAACATCTTTCAGTAGATGTCCTTCCTCTTCATTTAGTCCTATGAATGTCTTCTTTTTGTCTTGAGACAAATCTGCCTCACCTCCTTCTTCAACACATTTTGCATTACTCTCTTTTTGTAATCCCTCTTCAAGAGCTATCCTTGCCATGTCTTCTCCCTTAGCATTCTCCCACAATTTTTCTTTATCAATAACATTAGCCAAATTCATTGTCTTACCTCTCTGAGACAATGTTCTTTCATTCTTCATCAGAATAAGATTTTGATCTTCCATCTCCATAACAACTTTAGATGATTGTCTTCTCCCATTAAGTAACTCATCAATGAACTCCTTTTGCTTCAACCATCTAAGTGGTTTTATTCATCATCCATGAAAGCCTTCCTCATCTAAGAGGTTTTATTCATCATATTTACTTCAAGATCTTCATCCATATTGAAGACATCTTCAAAGGGATGCCTAACTCCTGCAACACCTGCATATCATACACAAATTTTCAGTTTGAAAAACATAAGACCTTGTGGTCTCACTTGATACTTCAACCACTAGGTCTTCTTGCTTCTCTAAATCCTTCATATGATTCAGAAGATCCTCTGTGGATTTCTCCTCGGTATTTTCACTACTTTAAAAAAGAAATGGGTCATGTTCTGGTTCACATACAAAAACTTCCTTGTCATACTCATTTACTCTAAGTGATTCTTCCTTCAGTTAAGCATTCAATCTATGCTCCCACTTCACTTGAAATCTATGCCATTTGAATTTTCTTTTCATAGTCCAACCATACCTCTGGTCTTCCTTATTCCTCTGTAACATCTCCTTCAGTAACTCAAGATGGAATTTTATCTCAACTTTCTCTGTGTCAATCTCTTCTTGATTTTTTCTCATTCCATTTGCCTTGGCATTTTCCTTCTTCTTTCTATGGCTTCTCCCCAAACCTCTGCAATGACTATCAACAGTCACCTTCTCCTCCTCTGTGAAATCCATATGTTTGTTTGTGGACTACATTCAATCCCCTTTTTAGCAAGCCTTCATACTTTCCATCCAGCAATGCAAGCTTTATCTCTGCGCTTGAATTCTTGACATCTTCTGGTTCTCTGTCTTGGAACCATCTTCTAAGAAACTCTCTCACTCCTCTTTGCTTCTGCAACTTAACTCCACTTTTTTTAAGAACACTCTTGTCCTCTCTGTCCAACCTCTGCTAGAATTCTTCAAGGTTCTTCGACTATTTAAGAGCTCACATGCTCCTCCACTTTAGAACACAACTAGTTCTTTGTTACAGCTCCTCTTAGCTGTCTTTGCTGCTAACACCCTTTTTGTCTGCAACCTAAAATCTGCAAACACAATCCTCAAAACCAAAGTTAAAAATAAAAACATACCATATCACCTTCAAGATCCCTGCATGATCTTGTTCCACCATTCATCTACACTTTGAATGAACTATTTATTGTTCATTTTCCTCTGTAAATTCTCCTTAAGAGTATCAATTACTTGTCAATATTCTTCCACACTTTATCTCTGTGTTCCTGCTACCTATCAGATTTAAAATCTAATCCTTTCTTCCTATGTAATATCATTAACAAATGCACACAAAGCATAGTAGATTTTTTTCCTGCTTTGTTCTGTCAATCTTTATTGATCTCCTCTTTCTGCAATCACAATGTATCCACATATACAACTTCAAGAGCATAAATCTATTCTAGTTTTCCCCAAAGAACTTTAACTTCCTCTGATAACAAAATGATGACCTACCAAGTCTATAATCCACAATCAGTAGCCTTAAAACTCTAAGAATACACTACAAGTCTTAACAAAGAGACTTCAACCCTTCCTATCCCTCATTTCTTTGATTAAAACTGCGCTCATATCAGCTATACATAAACATGGAAGGATTGGTTTTCAAAGTTTTGCGCAATATGGAATATATGAGCATGATTAAGAGAAAACATGAGTATGTTGACCCTCTACTCCTCGAACTTCTATATCAAAATATTTTTGACCAAGCGTGACGCTTCTGCAGGCTAATGCGACCCTGTTGTCACCTAACGCAACCCATCTGTCTTAGGTGCGACCCATCTTCTCTTGCATGACCTTTCTGTCTCAAACGTGACCCACAGCATGACCTTTTGTTTCAGTGCTATCATATTCCTGAGCTAATTGCAATGACAAGAATCTCATTCAACGTCCCCTGGAGATCCATTTACATTACTAAAACTGTAGATGGTCTCCTCTCCCATGGATCCTTGATCATGCTACTCAGATTTCCCCTGTAGCATTCTCTAAAGAATAAAACGGATTGACTTCCATGTAATCTGATCATTTCAACCCTAAATCAAAAAGTGACTCTCAATGAATGGATCAGTGATCTTTGACCTCCGTAGATCTCCAAGACTCTAATTCACTCACTTGTTCAAAAGTTGGCTGCAATTCCAGTATTAACTGAAAGAACATATGTCAAGGTTCCAAAACCCCTGCAACCCACCTTCAACCTGAGGTCGTTTTTCTATTCCATGTAGAATCAACTTCATCTCATTTTGACAACGCTTTCCTAAGGCAGAAACTTCAAGGTCAATGCAATCTTCAACATTCACTTGTATGTAGATGCGATTTCATCAATATTGCTCAACACAACAATCCTCTCAAAAACAAATCCACAGTTCAATGCATTCAATAGGATTCAATATAATTTCACATACATTCAATGTATTAAGTGGGTTTCCAAACATTCTACCAGAAGTACATGTTTCTGTAGTCACGAACCACCAAAGATATACAACCATAACAATTCAGACATTTAAAACATTCATAATCTAGAGGAACAAAAATATTTACTTCACATTGACAGAAATATTCAAAGTTCCAACGCACATAAAAATGCATTTCATTCACCATTTTCAAATATATACAATACTTGGCTTGATTTCCAATATGGGCACGCAACCCTGGCCTTTTTCTCCACTTTCCATACTCACCTCTTCTCTACATGCCCCTTAGGCTTAGAATTATAGGAACAATTACATAGTTATGGATCATTCTGGTTTCTAGTTCTTCTCCATACATCTCTCAACTAGTTCCTAAAATCTCTTAATGATCTGTTGAGGATCTCAACAATAATTCTATATCTAAATTTTGTCTTTATGAGCAGATTATATCAAATCTCTCAATCCACTTTTAACTCAACTAATTTTCTATTCTAGGATCTCCTAATCCCTAAGACCTTTATGAGATCTTCATAAGTCTAATCATCTCTCATATTCTCACATAATTGAGAATATTTACATTTAAAAAATCACACACATATTTCTCACTCAAATTATTAAAAATATACAAAATTTCCTATTAAGAAATAAAAAACATCAAATCCCCTAAGTCAACCAAATATACAATGTTTTCTTGAGCAAGATGCTCCTACATCACAATAGTCTGAATTATTTCCTGTCATTGTCCCATTTACTCCTCTTATATTGGTACAATGCAACCCACGACAGAGCCACTTTTGAATTGTAAAGAATGAATTTGTTGATGGTTTTAATTTCTAAATTCATTGATGAAATGAAATCGACATATATAATATGTATGACATCAAAATATGCATTCTGAACTTTAGTGTGAATAGTTATTTTGTAGAAATTTGACAAATGATAAGTCATTTTCTCTTTATCAAGCACTTTTTTCTACATCCCTTTCATTGTCCCAATCATTGCACCTTGTGTGTTTCCTATATGCGTGATGTACTCACTAACATAATAGAAATATTCATATGATATGTACCCCTATGCATTATACCCATTGGGTTTCCATTTGTCGAACAAAGCCTCTCAATTTCTTTATGTACCTCTCTAATAAGAACATCCAATGATTAGAAAACACCCCAATTAATTCAACCTCATATGCTAGGTGAATTAGATAATGAACCTACAATTCCATGAAACTCATTGGTAGTTCCTTCTCAAACATATAAACAATCTCAACTATCTCTTGATGCCACCATGGAATGATAGCCATATGAATCTGCTTTGATGTGATCTAATATACAAATACAAATAATTTAGATATGGCACATCGTAGGTCTTGGGAAAAGTAATGGTTCACACACCCACACACGAGAAGAGGATAATGACATTGCAAAGTAAACACATACAATAATTAATTATATTTCATCCCATGGCATAAAAATAATAAAAAATAATAAAATCATATTTTTGACATATGTACTTATAGAAGGTTCAAATGGTCATGCGATTTCAACCTCGACAAATGGTCTTCCACATTTAAGCATCGTCGTAGTGAATACCCATATAAAGAAGGCACTCTCACACCCATTATAACCCCCTTTGCCAAAGAAATATCATTTTTCTTTAAAAATACATGGGGCATCACCTTCTTTGAAATACCAAGAGGGACCAACCTCTCCTCTACTTTCTTGTCTTAGACAATGTTCCTTTTTAGTTTTTGAAGAAATAATATATCTCCTAAAACCCAATGTGTCACATTATTTCAATGATATGTGCCTATATAAAGAAAATGAAACATTTTTAAATATGTGCATGGGATCTAGTAAGTGTGCAATCTTAATATGCTCCCAATATGGGAGCTCTCAAAAGATATATTTCCTTTTCATCCCAATGGGCCAAAATTTCTCAACATAGGTGTCGACGAATTATAGATCATCGAACATAGGCTCCCCATTTGAATCAAACATTTATGTAATATCCTTCTCCTTCTCTCTCACTCATACGCTCTAAGACATTCATTCACTATTGTAGGCCCTTTGGTTCACTCCCATTTACCATTAAAATAAGATGTTTCTCTTCTATAAGGTTGTTCTTCTAAGAGGAATACCCTAGAGAAGTCATACACTAACTTTTGTAGGTAGTTCAACCAGCTAGCTTTCAAAGAAGGTCCACAAAATTTACATTCAAGATACCCTTTTGTTACAGTACTTGCGAAATTATTGTATACGTGGCACATTAGAAATCATGAATATCAGAATAATTGTAATGAATTAAATCAATGTGTGAAGCAATAGTGTTACACATATAAACAAATCAATAAACATGTAATTTATGAGAGGAAACTCCTAATCCTAGATGAACATGTGTGGTGTAAACACACATTCCATACAATGTAAAACTCCTCTTTGTTGCGATGGGTCTTGATACATCATATACATGTATCCCTTCCCATAATTCCTTTACTTCATCTACTAATGGTTGTAAGTAGACATCCATATTCTTCACTTGTCTTCTACCAAGGAGTATGAGAGCCAACATAAGATATTCATTCTTCAAGGACAACAATGGTGGGATATTGTTATTGATCACTACTATAGGCCAAATAAAAGAATTGGGGTTTGGGAAGGAATATGGGTTGACACCATCCATGGCTATGCTGAGTCATAGACTTCGTATTTCATCCTTGAATTTTTCGGGCCACGTATCCTCCATAGGCTTCATGGATATTGATTCTATTGACATTTGCATAAATCCCAACTCACTTGTGTGTGACGCATGCCAATCCTGCAACATAACTAATTCTTTGCAACAAAAGAGCCTTTGAATCACTTGGATTATAGGACTGTGACTCAATATATTATGACAAGGACCATGTGATTTACCCTTTTTTCTTACTTATGGAACCTTTCATGCCCACATTTCGGACATATTTATTTGTCTACATATCTCCTCTATATAGAATACAATCATTAAAACATGCATTATATGATATGTACTCAACTCCCAACATTTTCAAAAACTGTTTTTCATCTTCGCAAATACCAGGAAAGACATTATCACTCAAAAGAACATTATCTTTGAATAGCATGTAGCTGGCGGGAAATATAAGTGTCCAATGTCAATATTTAATGTTCATAAAATCGACCACTTTTAATGTTGATTATGCGACAAGATTTCTTAAAATATAAGGGACTTGATATATGTCCAATTACGTCAATATTGCCAAGAAACATGCATTCAACATGCCAAACGTTGCTTTTAAGTTATATAGTAACATCGTAGTCCCTAGCTAATTAGACTTTGAATGACCGCTAGGTCTGAGAGAGGGGTGGTGGAAGTAGATTTCAGGCTTTGGAAAAAGGTATCAGTGATATGGGCATCATCCCTAGGTCATCAATTTGGAATGGATCTAACAAATTTTCCTCCATGGTAGTCATTACCCATAAGTAATAATCCATACCAACCTTTATTTTATTGCCTCCATTGCTAGCTTGTGATGAAGAACTGTTATTGTTATAGTGATGAAGAACTGTTATTGGTGAATTTGAGCATAGTGAGAATTGAATACGTGGTTTATTCAGCCATTCTTGGTATGCTTCATCTCCATTTTTTCTCTTAATGTAGTCTTCTGTTATGTCCCTATAATACTAGTGATTCCCCCATTACTATTTTCGTTGTATCCCTTATTGTTATTGTTGTGCCCCTGTTGTCCCCATATTGTTATTATTGTGCCCCATAGAATCCCACTATTATTATTTTTGTGCCTTTATATTATTATTGTTAGGTCAGCTTTGGTTATATTATGATCCCTTAGACTCCTATATATAGAAAGGAGGTTTTGTCATCTGTATCATCTAAGAATTGTTCATTTGTGTAATGTAAAGGAGGTTTCCCCCTCGAAGAGGCTTATTTATAAGGCATTGATCTATATTTTCTATCTTTTTGTGATTTGGTTTCATAACATTTGGTATGAGAGGTTTGGATTCTAGGGTTTCGCTACTCCAAATAGAATGGACTACAGTTTTTTGGATATCATTTTTAGAACTTAAGGTTGAAACACTGACCCGCGGAACATCGTACAAGTTGGCTCTACTAAACCAGTCTATACTCAGGTCATCGTGGGAGATTTGGCATAACTCTTCATTGGAGAATCCAATCTTGATTAGACTTACGGGGTTAGAATGATTACTTAGAGGGTTAATGCAGGAAGAAATTTCAAACTCTGGAGATCCAAAATTACAGAGATACATTAGATTCAATATCAAGCTCCTACAAAGTGAAAAAAATGTGTGTAGTTTTTTAATTTTTTTTTCATAATCTTGGTTTGAAAAATTAGTTTGAAGGAATTCAAAGGGCATAATGAAGCATTATTATCGGTAATTGATGCCTCGAAGAAAGAAAATGGAAACACCTAGTAAGAAACCTGAAATCTCTACCATGACTCATGAAGAAGAGGAAGAAATGCAACATGATATATCAAAATTACAAGACCAAGTGCAACAAATTTCACTCGCACAAAAGGTAACAACAGCTAAGACAGATGGTTTAAAGAAAGGCATAGAAGCTAATATGAATGATGTGGATGCTAATATGGATGGTGTGGAAGCTAAGATGGATGGCTTGGAAGCTAAAATGGATGATTTAAAGAAAGACTTAGAAGATTTGAAGACAAATTTGACAAAGTTTCTACAATAAATGCTTACTAATGGAAAAAGGGTAGTAAAGGAAACTCATGATGAGAACAAAATAAATGTTAATCATGATTTCATAGACTCTAATGTTGGATCAAAGAACCACCATGTTCATAAGATCGATATGAGGAAGTTTGATGGCAAGGATCCCAAAACATGGATACTACAGATGGAGCAATTTTTTGATCTCCATAATGTGATAAACGCACAAAAGGTATGCATTGCAACTTTATATTTGGAACCAAATCAGTTTGTATGGTATCAATGGATTTGCTCTCATAAACAAATTGTCACTTGGGCTATTTTTACGGATGAAATGATAACACATTATGAGGATACAAAATGAAACACTTTTTTTAGCCAATTGATAAATCTCAAACAAAAGGGTTCAATTATGGAGCACATTGAGGACTTCCAAAAATTGAATATAAGGGTAAAAGATATCCTAGAGGAGCTTAGGATTGATGTGTTCATAGGGACTTTAAAAGGTAACATCCAACATGAGGTTCGCCTTTGGGAACCAGATTCATTGGAGAAGGCATTTAGGTTGACAAGCAAAATGAAAAGCAAAATTATGGCAACAAGGAAGCCTACCACTCACAATCATAAAGATGGAAGTGTTGTTTCCCCTTGCCATCCACAACCTACAAGGTTGACACCACAACAATTGGAAGAAAAAAGAGTAAAAGGGCACCATTCAGATCAAAGTCTAATTAAAAAAGATTAGTTACTTCGAGAAAGTCAGTTTTAAAAATGGACTTAAATTGCTATGGTGAACCATGATGTCCAAAAATTCCCGTAGCTCTGAATACCTGAGAAAACAATGGCTGAAGTGGAAAGTTACGTTCTAAAAGCTAGGGAAGCCACAAAATTCTAAGATGGCAGACCTTCGATGGGGTTTGTTTACCACAGAATTTACACTAAGGATGGATTTCCAACTCTAGCCCTGACCATCCAGTGCGGCTGGGATTTGTTCAGGTTTCAAGGGAATTTGATATTTCATTTAGAATTGAGGATGAAAGCCGACCTTGACGTAGTTTGCAAAATTAGAACTGAGGATGTGCTCCACGTTTGCAGGATCGATGGTAAAAACCCTGCTGAAGGTAGGGAAAGCTATTCTATATGTTTTGTGGCATTTGTGATGATGAAGAAGAAAGTCAGAGAGGTGTTCAAAACTGATCATCAAACCAACCATCATTACAGCTAGAGGTGGGCATAATCCATCCCTGCGCTTCATTTTGGAAAACATAATTACTAAGAGAGCGAGTGTTAGAGTTGCTCCTACATACTCCATGCTCAATGCCATTGCTTTATTGGATGATTCATATGAAACGAAATTGCTATATATGGTGCCACTTAAACATCCAAAGGCATCAAACTCTGGTATCAACCTAGTACCTACCACTAATATATAGTGTTATTCACCCATTAATAAAATTGTATATATCACTTATCTGAGGAATTGAACCGATCACTTCACATTGTGTTTAATTTGAAAGTTTTAATAAAATTGTTTCTACCCCTCCCTCGTTAGTAAATTTAAAATTCAAATATACCTACAGTAATTATATATTAAACGATTATCTCAAATTAGTATAACATCACTTATGATGTCAGTCTCATTTTGGAAAACATAATTACTAAGAGAGAGTGTTAGAGTTGCTCTTACATACTCCATGCTCAATGCCATTGCTCTATTGAACGATTCATATGAAAAGAAATTGCTATATATATATATATATATATGGTGCAACTTAAACATCCAAGGACATAATCCTAATCCATCCCTGTGCTTCATTTTGGAAAACATAATTACTAAGAGAGCGAGTGTTAGTGTTGCTGCTACATACTCCATGCTCAATGCCATTACTCTACTGGACATTGATAACCAAAGGCATGGAGCACTTGTTAATACCAAGCTGATGTGGGGTGATACCCAAAGGCATGGAGCACTCATTAATACCAAGCTGATGTGGAGAGACTCACATCATAGGTGATATTATGCAAATTAGGGAGACTGACATCATAGGTGGTGATATACTAATTTGAGGCATGGAGCCCTCGTTAATAACAAGTTGATGCGAGGAGACTCACATTGTAGGTAGGTCATATTACACAAATTGGGGAGAGTGAAATCATAGGTGATATACTAGATATGTGTGCCGCAGTTTAATGAGCCGAAAAAAATTGTTCGGAAAGTTATGGAAATTCCGGTCATATTTAAAGAAAATCTGGCAAGGATTTTTGTAAATCCAAGTTAGAGTTGTTAGAGTTGTTCAAAATTTTAGGTGTCCTAGACGTTTTTGATGGTGCTAAATCCATTTCCACCATCAAAAACAAATTTTTTTACCCAAATCCCAACCTCCTTTAGTTGTTCGAGCAATTCCTCTGCCTCGATAGCCGAGTCCTAATATAATTACCATAAATATATTTTAATTTGAATAAATAAAATTTTATGAAAAACATTAAGATTGAAATATACAAATTTTACTACAAATATTATTATTTTAAATTTAATCTATTAATATTAAAAATACACCTTTAACTCCATTATAAGTATATCACTCGTTAAGGTAATCACTTGGTCAACATACGTAACTATGAATACATAAAACACACCATGAATGGACATAATATATTAAGATAACAATGTAATTTTCATTAATATAATTAAAATAATGAAAATATAAATATAAAAGTTGATAGAGTATATTATTAAGTCATTTTATGATGTGAAGGGTAATTTTTTGGATAAAGGTCTAGTCATGTTAAGGGCTAGTGTGGCCATGGGAGATTTTGACAATTTAGATATCCATGGGTTGGAGTTTCCCAAGCCAAAAGTTAGACAACTTTACAAACAAAAATAAGACATATACATAATATTAAACAAATATCAAATAAGTCATTTTTAACTATGAAAAATACAATCATAAATTAGAGTAATAAAGAACAAATAAATGAGGTGTCATTTATTTTGGTAAAAGAGACGCTTTAAAATTTATTATTATTGTGAAAAGTGTATTTATTCTAAAATATTAATTTTAGAATTTTAATTTAATCACCAATAATTATTAGATGGATAGTAAGATTTAAACTCTATATAATGTCTCAAACATTAATTGTAGCATACACATATAAAAAATTAAAATATATCTCTAAAGTAATTATGTTATTTTCATTTTAATTAAGTTAATTAATTAAATAAAAATCTTATTTAAACAAGTGCCACTTAAAGTGAGTTAGGCATCTGGTATTGATAAACCATGGTATTATAATAAACCATATTTACAAATAAACAATCTCTAGAGTAAAATGGAAGCATTTGGATCCTCGTATAAATGTCATTTAAAGTGAGTTAGGCATGTATTATTAATAAACCATGATATTGTAATAAAACATATTTACAAATGAAAAATCCCTAAAATAAAAATGAAACATTTTGATCATAGATTAATATTTATAAATATTCTTACTAACCATTTAATTTATATAATTAAACTAATATATATGTTTTTAAAATTAGAAAAAATATTAATTTATTCTTTAGCTTTTTCATTAACATGTAACATTTTTCTTATTTTTATTTAAAAATAAGTTTCTCCACATTTAAAAAAACAAAGCTTTGGTTTCGACTTTGCAACAAAACACAATGAGAGAGATAGAATTTCTTAATTAATAAATGTCCACTTTTGATAAAATACAATATTTCCTTAACTTAATTTTATTTATTTATTTTTATTAAAGTAAAATGGAAAGTATATTTTTTAAATGAAAACCTAAGAGATATTTATTCTGGATGTTGCTGTAACATATTTGGTTTTGATAAGCTAGTTTTTGATTCTAAAAGAATGCATAAAAAAAATCGAATAAAAATAAGAAATTAAAAAAATAAAATGATAAAGGAACCTCATGAAAAGAAAAAACAATTGTATAGTGAGAAAATTTAAATACCACTAGAAAAAAATAATATTTACATTAGAAATAAACTAGGGTTTTATGTGTAGCTTGTTTAAAATGTCACAACTTGACATTCTGGTTTGAATCATATAGTTTAACCATGGTCAAATCATTTAAATTTTTGTCTCTATATTAGTGAATAAGTTCACCAAATTATTTAATCTTGGTGGAACATGATTAGATAGGATAGAATAGGAATAAAAATTGACCAAATACACTCAAAACTTAGTCAAATGCAAAATATGTACTAGAGTAGGATTTAAAATACAATTAGGAAAAATAAAATGATTGCTAGATCAAATGTGCCAATTCATAGATTAATTTTTCTTTAATTAGGAGTTAATTACCTTTTAAAGCCGATTAATTTTATAATAAAGTTATGTAATGTTTTAGTTTGAAGTCATAAATGACAAAATTTATTTTGTCGTTAAGTGCTATCGAGTGGTTGTTTCGACGGTGATCTCCTCCCTGCCTAGATCAATAGCAGGGAAGTCATTTTGCACCCGCTTCCACTATTTCATGTTAACGGAAAGGGGGGGGGTCCAAAAAGTGGTATTCATTTCGACGGGCACATTGCAATGTGTCATCCCCTCGTAACTTCGCATCCCTGCCCCCTCGCGCTCAATACCTATACCCACTACCCCCCCCCCCCCCCCCCCCAAAAATCCCTTCATCTCGAGCATATCATACGTCATCCTGCCAATGGTTATCACCACTTCCCGTGCCTTCCTTCCACTAATAATTTTATCCCACTTGTCCATACCCATTCCTACATGCCCGTTACACTCATACTCATTCCTGCTACCCATTACCCACCTCTCGTTGTCTATTAATGCACACCAATCTCGTTTGGTAACAGTTTGATCTTAACAGTAATCCACTTCGTTGTTATAAATAAACCCTCTGTCCCTTTCACGTAATTTTCTTGATTTCATCACCATTGTTTGATTTACAGGTTTTCAAGCTCAGCACTGGTTAATTTCTATTACAAACTATGTTTGCTTCTTCGAGCATAACCAAACTCACCATTGTCTACAGAGACTACTCTTTGTTCAGGTATCCATATTGTCATCATTTTGTTACTCTTTTTATCCACTTTATTAGAATATGGCACCAAAAAGAAAGGACCAGCCCTCTGGTAGCAAAACCTCGACTCAGGAAAATCCCAGAACCCTTGATACCCTAGACCTTGACCATATCCCCTTAGTAGACCAATTTTTTAAGATCACTAACATAGAGTGTGAATTCAATATGTTCGAATTACACCATTGGCTAAAACAAACTTATCAGGATTCAGATGATGAAATTAATCTATGGGAATCCCTGTTGCCCATGTCCAGGTTCCATCAAACTCACTCATTCCCTGATTTGGTTATGTGGTGTCAGGCTAGGTATAATTCCCTTTAAAGAACTATTCTAGCTCACAATGGAGACATTTTGATCTCTATCACAGCTGAAACCATAAACAAAATACTGCTAATTCCTGAAAATGAATCCCTTAGCCATTTCTCTGTTGCTGTCGTCATGGATTTATACCATAAACTTACATTCCCCCAAAGAGCTCAAATTTTTAAAATCTTTCTTCCAGAAGATGTTGAACTTCCCAAAAAGAGTCCTCCATATACAACATTTATGTTTCTAGAGAGAGCTAAACATATCATTTCCCTAGTTTCTTACCTGTTAGGTAACCACATAGACTAATGGGTAGATGAACCTATTCTAGGTTATCTATCCATCTTTTTCGAAGAGCACAAGCCATCATCTGTGTATAATTACAATCAATTTCTAGTTGAAAGCATGAACAAATAATGAAGATCATAACTGAAGGTGTGTTCAAATACTCTTCTGTATTGGTCCATATGTTGCTTTTTCAACAAGGATACATGCTACCAATAACTTTACACAAGCAGGATGATAAAAAACTCAATCAATCAGCTACACAATGGACCTCATTGGTTAGAAGAAACTCAATTGAGTTTAAATTTTCAGATTTTATCGTCTGTTTTATTCATCCAGTTGCACAACTTCTTAACATCCAGAGTGAACCAAGAATTAGTTTTGAGATAAAAAGGGTCTTGCACTTGAGTGACCAAACCAAAACTGGATACTGTTATCTTTACCAGAATTATACAGAGATAAGGGTATATGGTTGTGAGCTAGCTCCTTATAACCTGCCTAAATATGTTCCAATGAGAATTTTCTCTCTGGAATATATAGGGCAAATGAATAACATGGATGAGATTCATTTTGTTTCATGTAAGAGGAAATATCAGTTTAAGATCAATTCCCAAGTGGGATATTTTATATGTAATACCAGAGTAGCAGGAATTGAAGCAGATTCAATTCTCAAGCAGATGGGATTCCAACCAAGTTTTACCTGGTCTATTTATATGTAATACTAAAGGACATCATCAAGAAAAAGATTGCAAACATCACAAATCTAAGGAATTAGCTCAAATTACCTTCTACAAAGGAGTCTCAAACAAAGGAGACGGAATAAAGTGAGCAACATAAAGAAGAAATGCTCAAACTAATCATTGAGAAGAATATACAAATAAAGAAGATGGAGGACCAGATAGAAATCTTACTCAAGAGAAGGGAAGATTCTACACAAGTGGCCATAGCTCCAATCACAGCTATACCAATCATATTGGTAGGGACAAAAAGGGAATTAATATTAGCAACAACAGAGTCTACATCAACAATAGGTGATATAAATAAAGCCATACAGGATTTGTCTCTCTAGAGATAGGAAAATGAGAACCTTCAGCAAAAATTCAAAAATTTGGTGGCACAAAAAATAAATATTGACACCCTTTATGTAGAAGAGATGCATAAGACCCATAGACTAACCAAGAAGATTCAAGAGTTGGAAAATGAGTCACTTATGGATCAGACCTTGGTCCAAGCTAAGAGAAACGATTGGCTGATATAGGTCAAGCTATAACTAAAGTTTGGCCCTCGATAAAAATTATTTTTGAACAGGAAGAGCTTATTACTAGATGCCAGACAACTATTAAATAGGTCAAAGAAACACTTAAACAAAAACCAGGGGAGGCCACAAATATGATTAAAGTGATGAGTTCAAAAACCAAAGCTGAATTATAAGAGATTCAAATTGCAGAGAGAACAAAAACCATTTTGTAGATTAAGAAACTTTTGCAGAAGAAGAATCTTATGACTCAGTTGGAAAAAAAGTGCCAAACTTTGAGAACTGTTGTCCAAATATTTCATTTTAAGTTCAACTTTATTAATCAAAGAGGATTACTAGTACTAGTAGCACTAAATGACAGATTGATCAGTTTGGAGGAATATTGCCAAAAGCTTTATACAATTGCAACTGATAGAGCTAAATTTGCAGGTATCAAAGGTCATCTTACAGGGAAGGATTTTTGAGAGGCTTTAAATTTTGATTTAATGATCAAGCATGAAATTCAACATATCTTTGTCAATAAGCCTGCTTTTGAAAAGTATACCGAAGTGGGTGAGGTCTATAGAAAGTTAATTAATCTTTCTATCCCAAGTGAAGATAGATGGGATCACTTGTGTGAAATCATTGAGTAACTTTAACCACCAACTGACAAACAGTGAGGCAACACATTTTGGGGCTAGATCATCAACAACTTCCTTGAAGACAGTGCCAACAGCTCAACAGTTTTCAGATTCCTATATTTGTGTACTATTTTTTTAATTTGTTGAGAAGTTCTAGAAAATCAAGTGTTTTTGTATAAATAGCTCCTCATTCGAGTGATTAGGGGTTGAACCCTTGGGTGAGCCTTTCAAAGTAGAATTTTAATCAAATTGGAGATTTCCTTCGAATTAATGAAAGGATTCTGGATTTGCCTGAAATAGTTTGTCTACTTGTGAGTCTTTCTCATGTTTTCATTTCATTATGTTATTCTTCATGTGTTTAAGTTTAATGGAGAACCTTGGGTAGGATTAAACTGAATATCAATCTATCTTAAATCCTCAGTCAAGTTGTAATCAATATTAGAGATTAGTATATAAAACAGTTTCTTATTATAAACTCCTCTACATTTATAAATTATCACACCCATCTTCATAGAATTAAATACATTTTGTTTTGGATGTAAACATTGTTTACACGCAATCAGTCTTATAATTAGCTAAATACTCAGTTTGAATATTTAGTCAGTTATAATCTTTATCAACTCTGTTATTCATTCAATTAAAAATTAATTAATTGTTTAGAGACAAACAAACAACCCTTTTCATTATATTCAAGATTGTTAACGTTTAAGCACTTGCCTTTAACTTTTCATAACATTGATTATCGAAAAAAACCTTAAAACAACAAAAAATTTAGATGCTCTCGCATGATTAATTTACCTATAATTATCTCAGAGGACAAAATCATATTAGCAACATTGTCGGGGATTGAAAATTGAAGTATTCTTCCCTGTGACAAAAATAAAACTTTTCCTTTAAGGTGAATAAGGGAACAATAGGTTAAAATATTTCACCTAACGACTTCACAAACCCAAACTAGTTCCTTCAAGACATATTAGGTCTCATTCTGACTCTGAAATTGTCTCTCTGTTATCTGATCTAGAGAGACTTGTAAGAGAAGCCTCTTTAAGAAGGAGACTTGAGGCTTCTACCTCTTCTTTTGTACCCTTACAACTTAAAGATATTTTAGCTTCTCATCCCTTTAGGTCTGTACCATGTCCATTAAATTTGGTTGACTTAACACCTAGGGTTTTAGAATTACTATCCAAAAGAGCTGATATACAGTCATCTCTTTTAGTCCATTCATTGGAATAATATAAAATACGTTAAATACTTTCAGATTCACCCAGGTCAGAAGAAGAATTGGATGTACATTTACCTAAGTTAAAACCTACTGATTTTATCTCCCCCACTCAGTATACATTTCCATCCACTTTTGCTCAACGTAAGGAAACATTTTGTATATATTCAAATCCTTTGTTTGAAAATAAAGAAGAAGTTGAAACATAAGTTTAGAAGTTAGTTATCAAAACACCTTTTAAAAATATTAGAGATCCTCCACCCATTTTTCCTCCTCCTCCTACTTTTACACCTCCATCTTCAGCTACAGCTTCATTATCCTCTACCTCACCATCTACCATATATTCTACTGATTCATATTCATCTTCAAATATGGATTCTTTTCGACCTATCATTAAAGCTAGGTATGTTGCTTTACATCTTTTTAATATACTCAATAATTTTCTTGATGGGTATTGAAAACACCTACCAAGGTTTAATGGAGAAATTGGGTTGTATGTTGAAGATCATTTAGTTGTCTTCTTGGATTTCGCTGAGAACATGAACATAGAACATGAAGATGTATACATGATATTGTTTGTTAAATCACTAGAAGGGAATGTTAGGATTTGGTTTAGACAAATGAGAGAGGATTCAATTCATTCTTGGAATGGATTAACTACAATATTTAAGAATTAGTAGGGGGCTTAAGAAGGATCCTGTCTACTTTCTCACAGAATTTGAAGGACTAAAAATAAACCATGGTGAGCTAGTGCCAGGTTTCATAAAAATATTCAATAGACTTTATCATAAGATGCCACCTAATTGTAAACCACCAGTAGTAGCAACCAAAGTTAGATTATCTAAAGCATTTGAAGATGATTTTGCAATTATGCTTAGGGAAAGGACATCTCATACCCTAGAAGACATGGAAACAAATGCTATAGAAGTTAAAGCCAATAGGTCAGCATCAACTAAACTTAAAGCTAAGGAAGAAGGGTCTTCCTCAAAAGCTAAAAATGAAGAGAAAACGATAGATGAAATAACTTCGTTACTTAGAAACCTTTCAAATATAATTTCAAAAATAGAAACTCGACCTAAAACAACTCAACAAACTATTGCTAGACCTCAAACTCAATTAAGGAGAGCTCCCCAAACCCAAATCTTACAAAGGAAAAATACTAATCAACAAATTCAACCTCCCTTGATGATCGATGATCAGAAACCTGAAGACACTAGCCCTTTTATTACTAAGGATATAAATAATATTGATTATTTGTCTACAAAAAATGATATTAACTATGTTCCTTTAAATCAGTCTTCTCAAGAAGATCAAGAAGACTCACAAGTTTCGAAGCATTAGACCTTTTTATATTTTATATTTTTATTTTTATTGTAGAACTGAATATGATATATGACTTAAGACCTAGGTCAAGGCTTCATAGACCTCCCAAAAATCCCATTGTAAATGAACTACAAATCAAATCTACTAAATCTCAAACAACAACAATTAAACCATTGAACCAGTCAAATGAAACAAATTCAATTGATAAAAATGTTTTAACCACTTTCAATGTTGAAAAAGAATTAGAAACAGTCAAAATACCCATTCCTTTATTTGAACTTTTAAAGAATTCAGGATATAAAAATCAAGTTTCTAAATGGATTCAGTCATCTAGTGTTGATGTTGAAGGAGATGTAATAAGTTTACAAGATCAAAAACATTCAGTAGTTTTTGGTCCCAACTCAAATATGATTGATGAAAATGTACCAGCATTTTATGTGACTCTAAGGTTTCATGATTTCTTTTTATATAACTGCATGTTAGATTCTGGAGCCTCCCATAATCTAATGCCAAAGGTTATCATGAAATAACTTCAATTAGAGGTTACTAGAACTTATCATGATATTTACACTTTTGACTCCAAGAAAGTTCCTTTTCTTGGACTTATAAAGGATATAGTGGCCACTTTAGCTCAAATCCCTATTAAGAGTGTGATTTTAGACATTGTAGTCATTGATATCCCTGCTAAATTTGGCATGTTTTTATCAAGATCCTGTTATGCCAAATTATGAGGAAGTCTTCAAATGGACATGTCTTATGCTACTATTCCTGTATATGGGGGTGAGCTTCTCAGATTATATAGAGAAGTGAGATTCATGAATAATGTTTGAAAATCTTACCAAGAAAGGAATCATCCCATTTATGTAGTAGATCAAGACTTTGGATGTTTTTAATTATCATCAAATATTTTATAAAACACTCAACTTAGCATTGAAAACATTGTAGCGAAACCAAATACCATTGAGATTGATATTTGGAGATTACACTTTGATGGTTCTTGCTCAAAGCAAGGAGCTGGAGCTAGTATTGCACTAGTTTCACCAGACAAAGGGAATATAACTCAATCCTGTAAGCTTGAATTTGATGTGACAAATAATGTAGCGGAGTATGGAGCCTTCCTGCTAGGATTGGAATTAGCCAAAAGTCTTAAAGTGCAGAATCTAAGTGTATTCAACGACTCAGAACTCATTTTCAAACAAGTAAGCAATCTTTTTCAAACCAAGAATCCTAGAATGAGATCTTATAGGAATGAGGTGTGGGATTCAATAGATAATTTATTTCAAGCATTTAATATCACTTCTATTCCAAGGGATGAAAATATTCATGTAGATTCTTTAGTTGTTTCAGTTAGTTCTTTTAAAATTCCTGGTCAAATGCTTGTCCAATATCAAATTCAAGTTAAGTATAGACCATCAATTCCTAAGAATCTTAAACAATGACAAATATTTGATGATGATCATGAGAAGTTAAAATCCTTTTTGCAAGTAACTGATGAATTTTCATCTTTTCCAATTGAAGAAGAAGATCTGGACAACAATGAGTCAAATAAGGAAATTCAAACTTCTCAATTTGACTCAAAAATTGGTGATCATAGTATCATTCATTTATCCAACAATTTCATTCCTAAGGGCTTCGTCCCTCTTGAAAAGTTGTTTGACAAAAATGATGTTGCTAAAAATCTGTTATCAAATTCACTAGAAGAAGATATAGAAGAATGTAATATTGGAACTTTAGAAGAAATCAGAAATATTAAAATATTTGCATCCTTTTCAATGGAAGTGAAAGACAAATATTTATCTCTCCTTAAAGCTTATAAATATGTTTTTGCTTGGTATTATATTGAGTTGAAGACATATCATACATCTCTCATTGAACATAAAATTCCTTTAAAACCTAAAGCTAAACCTTTTAAGTGAAAGTTGAGGAGAATTAATCCTGTCCTCTTTCGTATCATTGAAAAATAACTTAAAAAGCTACTTGATGCCAAGATCATAGTTCCATTGAGATATTATGATTGGGTAGCTAATTGAGTTCCAGTAAGAAAAAAATGGTGAAATTAGACTGTGTAGATTTCAGGAACTTGAATGAATTTTGTTTAAAAGATAATTATCCATTACCCAAGATGGATGAATTGCTTCAAAAATTTTGAGGTGCTAATAGAATTTCTATGTTAGATGGTTTTTATGGATACAATCAGATCATAGTGAGCCTAGAAGATAGAAAAAATACAACATTCACAACTCCTTGGGGTACATTTATGTATGGAAGGATGCCTTTTGGATTAACCAACATTGGAGCTACCTTTCAAAGAGCTATGAATTTAGTATTTGTGGGTAAGACAAATAAATTTGTTGTCATTTATCTTAATGATTTGAATTTTTTTCTAATTCTGATCAAAAACATTTAAAACGCTTGAGGAAAGTTTTTTTACAGGTGGAGGAAGTTTTGGGTTTCACTTAATCCCAAAAAGTCCTTGTTTGCACTCAAGGAAGGAATAAGAAGGAAAAGTACTTGGCCATATTATTTTTAATTAAGGGGTAATAATTGATCCTAAAAAAGTTTCATCTATTCAAGCACTTTCATTACCAAGGAATAAAGAAGGAAATTCAGGCTTTTCTTGGTAAAATTGTTTTTTTAAGAAGATTTATACCTAATTATCCTAAAATACTAAACAATATCACTGATATGTTAAGGAAGAATCATAAAGTTAAATGGACAATTCCAGCAAGATATGTTTTTAACCAAATTAAAAAGGCCATTTTAGAAGCCCCCATACTAGCCAGTTCAAACTATTATGAACCATTTAGCATCTTTTCCTTTGCCTCTAAAACTACCTTAGCTATTGTTCTTTTGCAAAAGAATGGGGACTGAGATGCATTTTTCAATAAGGTCATGAGGGATGTTGAACTTAAATATGATATCATTGAAAAACATGCCTCTTCCTTAGTCCAAGCTCTGAAAGATTTTAGAGTATATTTCCTTCACTCTTCCATTATTACCTATGTTGCTAGTAGTGTTGTTAAAACTGTGTTAACTCAACCTGATACTGATGGAAGGAGAGGGAGATGGATTACAAAGATATTGGAATTTAACCTTATTATCAAAACCACAAAGCTAGTAAAGGGTCAAGGCGTGGCTAAACTCTTAGCTGAGTCAAATTGTAAAGTTTTTGCAATTAATTATGTTTTTGAAATTCCAACAGAGAATAATCCACAAGAACCTTCTTAGATTTCAGCAAAGAAGAATCCACAAGAACCTTCTAAGATTTCATCAGAGAATAATCCATAAGAACCTTCTCATATTTTATCAGAGAAGAATCCATAAGAACCTTCATGTTCAATCCAATCAACTCTAATTCATATTGATGAGAATTTTTTGTTACCTAATTGGTACACTGATATTGTGCATTTTCTTAGAGAATTTGAGTGTCCATTTGAATTTACAAAGAATCAATGTAAAAAACTGAACTTGAAGGCCACAAAATATTGTATTGTCAATGAAAATTTGTATTGGAAGGATCCTCTCAAAATCCTTTGACTTTTCAGGACAGAAAATGAGATAGAGGGAATCATTGATCAATTTCATGCAGCTATTTGTGGAGGACACTATATGCTTGGAGGGACACAACATATAATATTTTAAGAGAAGGATTTTATTGGCCCATATTGTTTTCACAAGTAGAAGCAAAGGTTAGAAGTTGTATCCAATGCCAAATGATTGCTTGAAAGAAGAGATTAACATCACTTCCACTAGTTACAGTACTAGTTCAAGCACCTTTCTGTCAGTGGGGATTGAATTTCATTGGGGAAATTGATCCACCATCAAGTAGCCAGCATTGATTGATATTGATTTCCACATATTACTTTACCAAATGGGTATAGTAAATTATGGTTAGAAATGAAACTGACAATGTAGATATTAAATTGATTGAAGAGAATATAATGTCTAGGTTTGGATGCCCCCAGCAGATAGTTACAGACAATGCAACAACATTGAACAGTGTCAATATGATTGATTTTTTTCAGAAATATCAAATTTTGTTGCATCATTCTACTCCTTACTATCCATAAGGAAATGGAATGACAGATTCCTCAACAAAGATCTGGTTAAAGTCATTAAGAAAACACAAGAGGACCACAAAAGGAGTTGGGATAGCCATCTCATATATGCAGTTTAGGAAAACGGGATCTCTCAAAAGAGGGCAATAGGTAAATCTCCTTTTCAGCTTGTCTATGGTAAGGAAACAATTTTTCCTACACATATAGCTTTTCCTGTCATGAGGTTTTTACAAGAAGAAAATTAAGAACTTGATGATTTTTCCAAGATAATAAATCAGATTATAGAGCTTAATGAAAACATAGATGAATTTTATTATAAGATTTGGAAATATCATAACAAAATGAAAATTTTGTTTAATAGAAAGGCTGGAGAAAGATATTTTAAAGAAGGAGATTTAGTGTTAAGATGATATTCTAGGAGAGAAGATAAAGGGAAACATGGAAAGTTTGATAATCTCAGGTTCAGACCTTTTAGCATTGCATAGGTTAAATGAAACAATACTTTTATCTTGCAGAACTTGGAGGGATAATATTCATCATTGCCCGTCAATGGGAAATATTTGAAGCATTATATCCAATATTGAGAATTCTTCATTTATTCATCATGTGTACATCACCAAAGTGTTTTATTTTACATGCAGTGTGTAATTGTCTTCAAAAGAGACCCCATTAGCCCAAGGAGAAGGCACATGGATCTGCAAGTTCTCTGCATCCTGCAATAGGAAGCAGTGTCGAGTTGGAGCTGATG
This sequence comes from Pinus taeda, assembly GCA_000404065.3. Lineage (NCBI taxonomy): Eukaryota > Viridiplantae > Streptophyta > Pinopsida > Pinales > Pinaceae > Pinus > Pinus taeda. The sequence continues at coordinate 5,832 of APFE031388561.1, read as the reverse complement.
TTGTAACATATTTGATTTTGATAAGTTAGCTTTTGTTTATAATAGAGGGTATAAAAAAATTGAATAAAAAAATAAAATACAATAAAAAAATGATGAAAGGAAACCCCATGAAAATAAAAAACAATTGTATAGTGAGAAAATTTAAATGCCACTAGAAAAGGATAATATTTGCATTAGAAATAAACTAGGGTTTTGTGTGCAAATTGTTTAAAATGCCACAACTTGATATTCTGGTTTTAATCATATAGTTTAACCATGATCAAATCATTTAAATTTTTGTTTCTAGATTAGTTAATAAGTTCACCAAATTACTTAATCTTGGTGGAAGATGATTAGATAGGATAGAATAAGAAGAGAAACTGACCAAATACACTCAAATCTTGGCCACTTGAAAAATATTTACTAGAGTAGGGTTTAAAATAGAATTAGGAAAAATAAAATGGTCGCTAGATCAAATGTGCCATTTCATAGGTTAATTTTTCTTTAATTAAGAGTTAGTTACCTTTTAAATGTGACTAATTTTGTAATAATTCTATGTAATATTTTATTTTAAAGTCATAAATGATAAAATTGATATTGTTCTTAAGCACTATTGAGTGGCTTTGTTTAGACGATGATTCTCCTCCCTGCTCAGATCAATGGTGGGGAAGTCATTTCGCACCCGCTTCCACCTTTTCACGTTAACAACAAGGGTCCATTGCAACATGACAGACCAATGGGTAGATGAACCTATTCTAGGTTATCTATCCATCTTCTACAAAGAGCACAAACCAACATTCATGTATAATTACAATCAATTTATGGCTGAAAGTATGCATGAACAAATAATGAAGATCACAATTGATTGTGTGTTCAAATAATCTTCTGTATTGGTCCATATGTTCATTTTTCAACAAGGAGACATGCTACCAGTAACTTTACACAAGCAGTATGATAAAAAAATCAATCAATTAGTTACACAGTGGACCTCATTGGTTAGAAGAAACTCAACTGAGTTTAAATTTTTAGATTTTATCAACTGTTTTATTCATCCAGTTGCACAATTTCTTAATATCGAGAATGAACCAAGAATTAGTTTGGAGATAAAAAGGGTCTTGCACTTGAGTGACCAAGCCAAAACTGGAGACTGGTATATTTACCAGAATTATAGAGAGATAAGGGTATATGGCTGTGAGCTAGCTCCTTATAAGCTGCCTAAATACGTTCCAATGAGAATTTTCTCTCTGGAATATATAAGGAGAATGATTAACATGGATGAGCTTCCTTTTGTTTCAAGTAAGAGGAAGTCTCAGTTTAAGATCAAGTCCCAAGTGGGACCTTTTATATGTAATATTAGAGCAGCAGGAATTGAAGGAGATTCAATTCTCAAGAAGATGGGATTCCAACCAAGTTTCACCTGGTCATATGACCCATTCAACATAATCTTTAATTTAAGGGTGGAACTCAAAACCACACCTTATAATCACTCCCGAACCAGAGATTGAGAAATACAGGAATCAAGAATAATGGGAGGAGAACACACTTTAGGAAGCAGAAGAGAAAATTCTACCTCCTTCTACCCTCCAGACTCTCACTTCTCAAAGCAAACAGGAAAAGAGGCCAAGATAATAATCATCATCTTTAGAAAAGAGTGTAAACGAGTTTATCATTTATCAAGAGAAATAGAAGATTGATCCTAAAGGTACCACTATTCAGGATCAGAAAGAGCCAATCATTATTAACTTGGATGATTCACATTTTTCTACAAGATCAAAGGAAAATGTCCTTAATACTCCATCCTCCTCTTCAGCTTCACAAAATCTATTGAATATTACACAATCAATAGGAGTAAGTGAAAAAGAGCAAGCAAATATTTTCAATAATTTTCTCGAAATCAAGAAAAATAATGAATCTCTTAAGGCCAATGTCTGTGCTCAATTCTGGAAGCAAACATCTTCTTCGCAACATAGATTGTTGACAACATTTGACAGTGAAAAGGAAAGGATGAAAATGGCATTATTACAAGCACAAGTGTCTTTTCCAAAGACATGTTCACACTATAAGAAAACCATATTTTCTTTTGATGCAAATCAAATACATCATATTAACCAAATGGATATGCATAGACAGTCTGGTGAGATGCTTTTCTCCACCATGACTAACACTGCCATGGCACTATTAAAGTTAAGAACTCTTTCAAATGTGCAGTCACAATTGAAGATAAATAATATATCCTCCTTGGAAAAGGATAATAGGGTCAAATCTTTAGAATATTTAGTGATCAAGATTGGGTATGATCCCCCTGATGTTAAAGCTGCAGAGGACATCATCAAGAAAAATAATGTAGACATCACAACACTAAGGAAACAACTCAATTACCTTCTACAGAGGATCCTCAAAAAAAGGAGATAGAAGAAAGAGAGCAACATAAAGAAGAAATGCTCAAACTAATCATTGAGCATAATATTCAAATAAATATGATGGAACAACACATAGAAAACTTGCTTAAGGAAAAGGAAGAGTCTACACAAGTGGCCATAGCTCTAATCACACCTACACCCATAACAGTGGCAAGGATAGTAGGGGGAATCAATATTAGCAACAACAAAGTCTATATCAACAACAATGGATCTAAATAAAGTCATACAGGAATTATCTCTCCAGAGATAGGAAAATGAAAAACTTTACTAGAAATTCAAAAATATGGAGGCATAAAAAATAAAGAATGACACTCTTTATGTAGAAGAGATGCAAAAGACCCACAAACTGACCAAGAAGATTCAAGAGTTGGAAAATGAGTCTCTAATGGCGTAGACCTTGGCCCAAGCCAAGGAAAACATTTGGGCAGATATAAATCAAGTTATAACTAAAGTTTGTCCCTCCATACAAATACTTTTTTAATAGGAAGAACTTATTACTAGATGCCAAACAGCTATTGAAGAGGTTAGAGCAACACTTAAACAAAACCCGGAGGAGGCCACAAATATGATTAAAGTGTTGAATTCAAAAACCATAGCTAAATTAGAAGAGATTCAGATTGCAAACAGAACAAAAACCATTTTAGAGATTAAGAAAGTTTTGCAAAAGAAGAATCTTATGACTTAGTTGGAAACAAAGTGCTAGACTTTGAGAGCTATTGTCCAAAGATTTCATCTTAAGTTCAACTTGCTTAATCAAAGAGGATTTCCAGGAGTAGTAGCACCAAATGATAGATTGATGAGTTTGGAGGAATATTGCCAAAATCTTTATACAATTGCAACTGATAAAACTAAATTTACAGGTTTCAAAGGTCATATTACAGGGAAGGCTTTCGTAGAGAGCTTAAAATTTGATTTAATGGTCAAGCATGAAATTAAACATATCTTTGTCAATAAGCCTGCTTTTGAAAAGTATACCGAGGTGGATGAAGTCTATAGAAAGTTAATTAATCTTTCTATCCCAAGTGAAGATAGATGGGATCACTTGTGTGAAATCATTGAGTAACTTTAATTGCCAACTGACAGATGGCGAGGCAACACATTTTGGGGATAGATCGTCAACAAATTCCTTGAAGACACTGCTAGAAGCTCAACAGTTTTTGGATTCCTATATTTTTATACTATTTATAATTTGTTAAAGAAGTTCTAGAAAATCAATTGTTTTCGTATAAATAACTCCTCAATCGAGTTATTAGGGGTTGAACCCTTGGATGATATTTTCAAAGAAGAATTCTAATCAAACTGGAGATTTTCTTCGAATTAATGAAAGGATTCTGGATTTGCCTCAAATAGTTTGTCTCCTTGTGAGTCTTTCACATGTTTTCATTTCATTATGTTATTATTCATGTATTTAAGTTTAATTGAGAACCTTGGGTAAGATTAAACTAAATATCAATTTATCTTAAATACCCAGTGAAGTTATAATCAATATTAGAGATTAGTTTATAAAACTATATGTTATTATAAATTCCTCTACATTTAGAAATTGTGACACCCATCTTCATTGAATTAAATACATTTTGTTTGGGTTGTAAAAATTGTTTAGATGCACTAAGTTTTATAATTAGCTAAATACTCAGTTTGAATATTTAGTGAGTTATAATCTTTATCAACCTTTCTATTCATTCAATTAAAAATCAATTAACTGTTTAGAGACAACCAAACAACCCTTTCATTATATTCAGCATTATTAAAGTTTGAGCACTTGTCTTTAACTGCTCATAACATTGGCCATCCAAAAAAACTTAAACAACAAAACATTTTAGAGGCTCTGGAATGAGCAATTAACCTAGAATTATCTCAGAGGACAATAAACATTATAAATTAAGAATTTATTAATATAAATATTGAATAAAC